>JARFJB010002128.1:1372500-1380000 GCA_036346205.1 Vesta saturnalis
AATATTGTTAAACTGTTTTAAAGATGACAAAGCAGAACACCCTCTAACGGTCGAAGGCTAACAATAAAAAATGTCAGCCAAAAAACACATTTAACAAAGTCTAATAAAGTTATGATGTAAGTGTAAAGTTGTGAAAAAAATAAGCATTCACAAATATAAACACGACATCGATTAAAATAATTTTATTTCAGTAGAATGAGAATATGAACAGATTGATGTTGTTGCAATTGGTAGTCCCCTTAGTCATGTTATCGCTCATTTTCACTTGGAAAAATTTGAAACATTAGCGTTACAAAATACACCCAAGAAACCTTCAGTTTGGTACAGATATGTAGATGACACATTTGTTATTTGGAGACATAGAGAAGAGACACTGCATAAATTTTTGGTTTTTATAAATAGTATACATCCTAGTATTGAGTTTACCATGAAAAAGAAACCAATGGAAGTTTACCACATATTGTACATAAAAATAATAATTCAGTATCTTTTAAGGTTTACAGAAAGCCGACACACACATACCTTCATAAATTATCCAATCACATCCACGTCAAAAAATGGGTGTAATTAAATATTTAGTAGATCAGCAAAATGGATTTGTGACCCTGAATTTTTGAAGGATTAATATAAATATTTAACAAAATCCATACAAGATAATGGATATTCACTTACTGATATTAATAATGGCACCTTCTAAACATAACCTTAAAGAACAACCAGTTCTTAATGTTGGTACAGCTTTTCTTCCTTTTATAGCTAATGTTACAGACAGGCAACATTGTAAAAACGAAAACAATAATTTCTGTCAAACAGACGTTTCAAAGTTCGTGTCAGATAGAGATCAATAGGCATAAATACATGTTAACTTAAAAAAATTCGACAGCCGCCCTCTACTATAAGACATCAGTAATACAGTGCAACCATTTTCATTTATATTTTATTAATTTTTAGACTTACTTTGCGTTATATTAAGAAATGTTCCTTAAAAAATATGTTTACACATTTTTAAATGAAATTAATAGCTATTCCGATATTTGCAAAAATTTAAACTAGCACTAAATTTTATCATAGGAATCTCGTCCCCCCTAAATTACGTGACGTTATTTAAGATCTATATGCTAGTATCTTTATATCTGAAACATACAGTTATTTCAGAACTATATGATAAAAACCAAAAATGCTCCTTATAAATCCTTCCTCTCAGAAGCTGAATTTCTCCAAAATGTAATGAGCTCCAGGAGAAATAAAAACATGCCTAAAGACAACATTTGAAGTACGTGAGTGTTTTTGTTTTGTAGTTATCATGGATACTAACATACATACACACACGCACACATGCACGCACGCACGCCAAACGTAGTAAAATGAGCTAATAAGTCGATTAGTATTATAACACTAATTTGGGTTTCATAATGGACGCAAAATAGAAAAAAATATTATTTATTTTTATAATAAAAAATATATTATATTAGACATACCATGCATGCGGCGAAAGTATTAAGAGGCCCACCAAAGGATTAAAATAATACATTTATGTTATGGTGCATTAAAACCAGATTTTAGTGTAATTCCCAGTTCAATTACATTGGCAGCAATAATGGAAATATGTGATGTGGAACAACACACGACTTTCCAATCTACAAAGTGGAAAGTAAAAAAAAATAACATAATTTTAAGAATAATAATTTGTATTTTACTACCTACTTACATGTGTAGGTATAGAAGGTTATGCGATAGACCTTTTTTACTATCGCTAACTCAACTTATTAGCTCGTTTTACGACCGTTGACAAAGTTTTGACGCGATCGGCATGATGTCCGTGTGGTTGTGTGTGCGGATATGCGTGTGTTTGTCGTGTGTGTGAATTCAGAATTTTTACTACTATTGTACTATAATTTATAGCTACGAATTTTTATCAATTAAAGAAAAGGTGCTGTTATCTACACTTTGTTTGTCTGGCTACATTTTTGTACAATAATTCAGAGGAATGTGTCACAGAGTCAAAACTTTTTGTCATAGCTTATCCCTTAGTAGAACAGAGGCAGTTACTTCCACCACTTCATTGTGATCTCATACTCCGATCCCGTAACATCCATTCTCTTCACCTGGCACTGCGCCTTTCCCCACTTTTTCTTATCGGCTTCTTTTCAGAATCAATTTTCAGCCCTTTGACGTATTTATGGTTTTTTTGTCATCTTTCACTCCTATTTATAAACAGAATTTTTTTAATTCCAATAATAAAATACGTTCTACCGTTTAACTCCTTTCACCTTGCTTCCTAAAAACCTACGACCTTCCGCTTCTTCAAGCGTTTTTACAGTTTACCTCTCAGCTGTTTCAATTTCAGCAAAGAAGTAAGTACCATTTATCATTTAGTTACGGTTACTGTTTATCCTTCAATTTATTAATAAACTGAAAAGTAAGATTTATCAGTAACCACACCACCCTTTTCCCAATAATAAAAGGTGTTTATCACTCCCTTGCACAGGCTCAGTCTGTTACGCGCATCTAAATTTGTTTAAATCCTATAATATCAACACAAAATTCTCTTTTAAAATAATCTTATCCCGTCTTGTTCATATTAAAGAAACATTGATTTACTGGATAAATTAGGAGTATATAATTTATTGTGTGGGAATTACATTGTTTTATACATACTCGCAAGTCAAACTGCCAGATAGTCTAAAACTATAATTTCAGCTCATTTATTTTGCACCAAAAACAATAATTCCAATGACAAATCTTTATTTATCTATCACTACCTTCCTACCTACAAAATGGAAATTAAAAGAATTAAAATCATTTTATTATTAATAATAATAATTTACGTTCCAACTTTTAGGAAGCAAGGTTTGTATACATATTTATCTTTGCAAATTGGTCAATATATATCCATTAATCAATTTACTTTTGTTTATTTGTGTCAGCTGACATAAACATTTTAGCATTAACCTGTGTAAATTTACCTAATGGGTTACACCTATTAATAATTGAATTAATCATTGAATATTTTGAGTTTAATGATTGATCTGAAATTGCTTAATGAGCCTGATCAATTAGAAAATTTAATTATTTTGAACTATTTGACAGTCAGTAAAATACGGAACAATAATAACAGAATATTTTTATTATGTATAAATTCCAGATTTAAATTATTATAATTAATTCATATTGGCAAATGTTTAAATACGCTGTTAAAGATAAGGTATTCAGAAAATGTATCGATATTATTTATGATGAGAGCGCGGATCAGGTTCTTACCAAACTCATCCGATGCTAAACTTCTTTTCCTTTTTGTCGGACTTGTATTCAGTCAAACCCGACTATTTTTTTGGTAACTCTGCAAAACGCACTAAATTGTACTTAAGTTCGTACTGTATATGGAATTGACCGTTTGAAAACCTTTCCAAATCACTACTTCAAAATATGGGCAAAAATGCCATTTCAAGACTCTCCAGATTAGATCCGAGAGCTTATTTTTCACATCGGCTAGATGTTTTTTATTACTGACATTGTCTATTATTTTCAAAGTATCTAGAATGATTGTCCAATTTTCTTTCAGAGCTCGACAAGCATCATGCGGTGTTTCAGACAATCTTGAGAGGAAAAAAATACTAATGGTTTAAATATATCCGCAATGGATGCGTTCAACTTGTAAAACAGTTGCATAGTTCTTGAAGTAACACAATAAGAGAAACAACGAAAATGATTGAATCAGCAGTTAAAGATTGAATCAGATTTAGAGAATGAACATCACATGGTGTGTACTTAGCTTGAGGGAATAACATTTTGATACGAGTTTGTACACCCCTGGCATATTAAAGATTTTGTCATATGACCGACCGCGACATTATGAAATATCTAAATCAAACTTATCAATAACACGTTCAATAGCACTCACAAGCTCTTTAACTTTGTGTCCCAGGAAACAAAGAATTGTTCTACTGCAACGTCATCAGTGGATGGATACCTTGTGAAATATCAAAACTAGAATCTCACACAATACTGAAATACTTTGCTACATTGTGTTTGTCTATTAACGCTTTGGGTCATAAGTGTAATAGTTTCCTCATGCGTTGTCTTAGGTATGTACTATGTTCTTCAAGATCCTTGATCGCCACACAATTTTAAATATTCCGCAAGTAAAGGGTAAAAGTCAGATAAAAACTTTATTAATCCCAGATAGTTGTCTTGGTTAAGGAGTCCTGTAATATACTAGTACGACAGTTACTGAATCTTATTTTATAAAAATTATAAGCATAGGAATACCATTCAATAAATAAAAGAAATATTTGACCATCCAACCTACAAAGTGAAAAAAGTTACATAAACTGATCAAACATTTACCAAAAAACTAAAAACTTGCTGGGCGGCTTAAATACATGTACTTAAATCTAAAATTAGCATAAAATTTAACACTGACAGCATATTCACAAATATAAACATCTTTACTATTGGCACAGCAAGCTAAATTCGAGTTATACAAATATTCTGTACAAAAATACACACAAAATATAAATTCCACAGTTACCGTGGAATAAATTATTCACACAATGAAATAAATAAACGTACAGAATCTATGAGCTGCTAATTCAGTTTGAAATTAAAACAAGAATATGTTCTACATTAGCAATTAAACGTTTTCAACTAAAATGTTTTAATTAAATTGCCAAAATCAAAACAACTCAATTAAATACTTTTGATTAAAAAATCTTCTTCAACGAATTTCAATTAAATATGATAACTTAAAGTATTTCCAAATAAGTTATAATTAAATTTTATAGCCCAATAGTACAACAGTTTACAGCATACCTTTGTTAATAACGCAGAAATAATGTAGGATTCTGCATGAATTGAGGCAAAAATCAATGTGTCACATCCCCTTAATTACATATTGACGAACACGTACTATTCATTGCAAAAAATAAAAAGAGTTTAAAGCAATGATGCCACAAAGAAAGAGTTTAGCCCCCTTCCGGTTATACGACCAACTTAAAAATTTGATTGTTGCATTTGTAGTGTCCCAAGGTATCCTTAAAAGTGTAATTCGAAGTTACTTTCAATAGACTATAAAGTCTCTAAGAGAACAATGTTGAACTTGTTTGCAAGGATGCGAATTCAAAAAAAGAAGTAGCTGATTGATGAATCTTCACTTTACTGAAAATAACGATACCCTTACTCAAATTATCGTCGTGTATCACATCGATTTTCTCGCAATAATTAAAACCTTAAAATTTATTTACAAGTTAATCACTCGTAAAACGCAAATATGATAAAAAGAATTGGGTATTTAGTAGTAGGTTACGAGTGTTAATTGGATGAGGTAAGCATTGCATCACAAGCTAAGCAATAAAAATACTCAAATTAGAATTAACCACTTTTGCGCAATGACTTCAATCCATTAGTTTGCACACTGGGAAAGAACCACCAAGAAAACCCACTTTATTAATTAATAAGCAATTTTAAAAAGTACACTAATAAATCAAACAACAAAAAAACAGAAAAGATAAAGGTTCAATAGGCAGATATAACAAAATACCATTAAATTAGGATAAATGCGCACAAAATTATAAAATTAAGTAACAAAAAATGAAATACGACTTAATTACATATAAACCGAATAAAAGACAAACATTACAATCACACCAACAATTGGGTCATAAATAAATCAAAATTAAAATTGTGACACCAAACATGTGGCCGTTATACAACTAACCATGCTGGCGGATGAGTTGACAGTAAAATAAGAAGAAAAATAATGCAGATTAAGTTAAGTATAAAATAAAACATACCGAAAAATTAATAGGTAGCAATAAGGTAACTGGCAATAACAACAAAAAGAATAGAGAAAGAATTTAAATATACACAATTGTATCGTGAATAAAAGAAGCCTTTCACCTAATCCCAAACATACATTCTTACAATTTCAATAAATTACACACATATCAGTTCGAAGACTATTCTAAATAAACTGGCTGCATCAACTACACTTGAAAATTCATTAAAACAAAACTTTGCAAGGTAAGGTGAAAATAAAACAGTTACTTTAACAAAGTGACCTACCCGCAAGCAATGACGCAAAAATTTGAGTGACTGCGCTAGAAACTACAGCGTCACTTTCTCAGCTTACACGTTCATCTACAGGACTCTGCATTTAAAACCAATAATAACGGGTTAGTTTTAGCAGTTAAAACCGTGGGCAACCATTTCTAGTTGCGAAATCTGCCATAAAAATGAAATTGTTAGTCTTTCTTAATAACATGTTAAAATTTTAGTAAACAATCAAGAATGCCAACTCATTCCAGGTGTAATTAAGAGGCAATTATGTGCGATTCCATACCTCATGATAATTACATGCCTGCTGCGAGCTTTAATCTACATTCAAACAACCACTTACGCTTGAATATAATCCTTTAATTAATTACTTAATCACCAAAACTTAACTGGTTAAGATAAACGGTTCAAACTCACGACAGTGGCGATTATTTATAGATTGTTTACACGCCCAATTCGCTGATTAAAACCAGAACGATGTGATTATTTATCGATACGTTTGTTTACACGACCACACAAAAAAAAAGAAAAGGACAAATTCGCGTTTTTCTTTTTAACGAAAACGATAATATATTTACACCCACAACGTTTCCATGATGGCTTGTATCAAACCTAAAGAACGCTATGACTCAATTGAACCTCCAACTACAACTAATTAGTTTACTACCAAATTCACTCCAATTTTTATAGCTTCCAAACAAAACAAAAAATATTACGTGGGAATGTATTATGTATCATTAAAAGAACGCATTCATCTTTAAATCATACACTCGTCTCGAATTTTAACGTTCTCAAACAGAGCAGTCCTTTGATTTCTCCGTATGTGCCAATGTAATAAATTACCAACCAGCGACATTTTACCCAATTCGGTGTGTATAAAATTCCAACCGATTTGTCATTGTCGTTACGAGCAAGGTACCACAATCACATGGAAGAACACCTGTTATTCTACCCTAACATGTGTCTTCTTTTCCTCTTCATTCTTTAATTATATACATTCAAATCTTAGTTACATAAAATACATAAAATAAAATATATTCTGAAAAACATTAGCAAATTACGACTTATTACTTACCTTTTCTTTTGCAGTAACAATTACTATTTAAAGTTTTTATTACAATAATAAAATTTTCTCGCTCCTCATTCATTAATAAATGTTACAGTTAATGATGATAAACGTTGTTCTTTTATAGTGTTAATAAAGCAATTACAAACCGTAACAGTACTGAATACATGTGTGCGTCTCCAGATGTCCCATACCATTATGATATCGCATTTTGCTAACTAGTTGGAAGTTAGACAATTCATAGACACTTAGACGTGGCCTACGTCGTTTTAGTCTAATCATATCCGAATATAAGCAATAACTTGCTTTAACGTAACATTAAGCTAGTCACAAGATTTGTATTTGAATTAAGGATATGTTTCTATTTTTTGCATTTATAT
>JARFJB010002128.1:1382500-1432500 GCA_036346205.1 Vesta saturnalis
ACTGACACAACACACACACACACACAAGGCATCTACACACACATATCACACACACTACTACACACTACACTAACAGTTACACACACTAGACAACTACACAATACAAGCTACACACAAGACACATACATCAACACACACACCAGCACTTTACACAGTCTAAAACTTACACAACCACCGCACGACTCAGCATATGGTGACTTAACACAGACACAATTATCTACTAACATATAGATTACACAACAACATTTCTGATTACACACTAACAAACACAATTCATATTCTTACAACAGGCAACGGACATCATGCACACTACAAACAATTACTAAACATTATTGCTCAGACTTACAGTTTAACATATTTAGCGAACTTACACCCACACACAAATCTAGACACATCAACATAACGCGTTCACGACAGCACACGACAACTAGTTAAGAGATTAGCTACACTTCACCATCACACACACTCATAGCTATTAAAAACACTTGACTAACACACATGGCTAAGACAGCGAAATCCCATGTTTCACTACCTCTTATATCGGTATTCAAGCAGTAATAGAATATTACTCAACTGACATACATGGCATTACACAAACAACGATTTCGTCAATTAAAAATTGAAAAATCGTATCCATGTTCTACACATATTACTGGTATTTAAACGGATACGAGCTACAGTGATGGATTGTAACTGCTAAAAGCACTGATCTCAGTTCCAAAAAGTCACTATTACATTTAGAAACTTAACAACATACTACAAGCGTCTTAAAACTAGATGCATTTAAAGGAGACTGTTTGATGATACATCGTTTATATGCATGTTGCTGAAGACAAGATTGTGGTATAACGTAAGCGTGTGAAAACGTGAAGAAAGCATAGGGTATCAAAGGAAATACGTAAAAAAACAAATGCAAAATATAGAAACACCTTAAGAGGCAGAATCTTTGACTACAATGGTTTGGTGGCATTACGTGCTCTCTTGTACCAAACCACCGAATAAAATGAGGCCATTACAAGACATGAGACTCCTGGAAGAGGTAATTATGGGAGAGTTAGACAATCCTAGAAGATATCAAATTACAAAAGGCCTTACAAACAAGAATAATGAGAAAAATCGCTTCTTTGGAAAGCCTGAAAGGGATATACAGAAACCGAGCCGGAGACTCTGGAGCTGGTAGTTGAATCACACTTTTCGGGATCTACAATTCCCACGTGTACGATTGATGGCAAACCAACGTTTCTGGAACCCGCCCTAAGAGGAAACTGAGCATTTCTTGCTCCTTTACAACTAGGCATCGATCTGTTGACATCATGCACAACACTAAACGTAAGTATTGTACTAAAACCTGTAACTGTGGCGTGTAGGGATGTAAAGGTAATGTTTATATCATATCTTGGGCGAGATTTATACGCTCAAGTCAAATCGTTTAGACCTGTCAGCATAACGCCGTTTCTCCTGAAAACGACACATTAGAGAGGATGTGCTAGGACTTTCACCCATCAGCACAAACCAATACGCTTATTAAATATGAAAATCTCATAAACTGACCCTACATGGGGTAGAGGATCTTGCCGAAAAACACCATATCAACTGCAGTAATCGACCTTATTCGAGACTAGTTCTCGAACGCACACAGATAATGAATATGCTAGCCAAGTGTAGCAAGTAGTGTGTGCATTTGGGCATGTGGGTATCAAAAGCAGACAGATTTCCGATCAACTTGAAAAAAATGGAAGTAAAGAACCACTGACAGGATCTGAACCAGTGCGTTGCATTACCTGGAACACAGTTAAAAAGGAGGATATTGGTAATGCTCAGAAAAGAGCACTGCAGCGTCTTGCTAGGGTATTCAGAAACAGTCACCTAAAACCATTTTAGAAAACCTAACAGACAAACAAAAAGCGCCCGTCTTAAAACTAAGGAGAGCTGGCACCAAGTTTGCGACTAAAAACGTCACATGTCATTCTTGCATGAATAAGCATCTGTTTAATATAGGACTGTCCAACATTCCGATATACAGAAACTGCGGTGAGGATGTTTAGGCACCATACCACATCTTTAAGCATTGTCAAGCATTCAATATGTAAACAGAACAGTTATGCAGGAGGAAGAAGCGCATTTCATCACAATCACATGAACTTACACATGCAGACTTCCGAACGGTCACATGCAAATGTACACGCACATGGATGGTCGCGCACACATCCATTCACACGCGCATGCTTACACGTACTGAAACGTATGTGCTCACATACATGTTTTACATTCTTCAAAACCACTTGTTTTGTACTCAGGAGATCTTGAAACGTATATTTCCCACTCTTAGTTCATATTATAGTTTTTTGAGCGATGGCAATTACTGCACCTGTAGGTTGGAATCTATTAAACCCTCGAAATAATGAACGCAAGGGACTAAAGTGGCAAATTCAACAAACGACGTATCAAGAGCTGATTTCTGGAAATCTGTGTTATTGTACTAAGGTCAAAAGGTACGTCCACGTATTAAAAAATAAAATAAATCTGGAAAGCAATAATTTAAAATTAGTGTTCTTTTTTATGTCAAGTTGATAATTCAAGAAAGTAAAATGTCTTTTCTTTTTCGACGCTTTCTAATCAAAATGATAATAAAAAATATTTGCTATAGTAAAAAGTACTTACTTGAGCTTTTGGGTTGTTGGGAAATAGTGTGCCCAAATTGAATTGAACCTTAAAATAGAAAAATGAATTTTGTTAAGTCATTTAAAAAGGGTTTACCTGTTGACCTCCATTACCAGCATTAATGTTAATACCCTACTCAACAATTAAATTAGTTTTAATATTAATTTAAGCTTATCTAATTACTTGCGCTCCGCCGTTATTTCCAGCTGGATTTCCCCCATTTAACAATATCGATATATCAATCTATAAAAAAAATAATATTTTCTTATTTTAAATTTTCTTAACTTACTCCAGAATCCTTTAGCATACTTTGTAGAATTCCAAGAATGTTGGCCTAAAATTGATGAAAAAATCGCTATTTTATTTTTGCTATAAGAACTGGTACTCACTCTTTCGGGCCCTCCTAGTTTATTGAGATAGACGTTAACTTCATTCTAACAAACAAATTTCAGTAAACTAAATTTGATAAAAATTGGCACTTACGAGGTTATTTGGATTCTTCTTTATTAAAGCGATAAGTTGAGAGATTATATCTTGCTGTTAACAATTAATTAAATGATTCATGAGCATAAGACTGCATTGTGTAAAATTACCTCGCTATTTCCAGAGCCAGAATTAAAGAATGGAAGGTTCTTTACAAAACTTAAAATAGCAGAACCCCAACTGTTGGTCTTTTCTTTACTTCCATGATGTTCGTGACTATCATAATATTCGTAACTACCATAACGTTCGTGACTACCAGGACCACCGTGTCCACCGTATCCACCATGGTCTCCATGTCCTCCATACCCTCCACCACCGCCGTGACCTCCCCCACCATACCCGCCGCCACCATATCCGCCGCCACCATGTCCGCCGCCACCATATCCACCGCCACCATATCCGCCGCCACCACGGCCGCCGCCGCCATATCCGCCGCCACCATATCCGCCGCCACCATGCCTTGCTGATAAATGGTGCTCAGTTCCCTACAACCCTTTTTAAGCTTACATCAAAACTTCAGTTTACTTACCTTCCCGTTCACTCCATCTAACAAAAGAGATAATTAAAAAAAGAAGGTGCTATAATAATTTAAGTACTTACAGTAAGGTGAAAGTGCAAGAATTGCACATAAGAACCCAACCGCTAAGAGCATCGTCTCGTTCCAATTATTAAAAGATGTAACTGAAATTTCCATTTTATATGAAGGAAGAAGTGATTAAATACATTTGGCGATAATTTTTTTTTTAGATTAGACTTAATTATTGAAAAAACAAGGTGATAAGTATTATTTCAAATGAACTTAATCAACTTGGTGCAAAATCAGGATGTCGGTAATTTTACAAATTAGGTGTGATAAAACTTTTGAAGATTAAAAAATTCTTTCACCATTGTTACACACAATTAAAATATTTAGCCTTTATGGGTTTTTTTAATAGTGTATTTTTCTATTTATATTTCACATAAATCTATACGTTTCGATAACAATTACAGTTATCGTCCTCAGTAGTTGCAATTCTTTAAGAATTGTTAACATGTTAGAATAAATTTATGAAATATGAAAAATATGAAAACGCAAACATAAGCTATTAATATAACAGTTTGGTAAACGCATAAAACCAACTATTAATACAATTTTAGTAAAGAATACCTAGATCATTAATAAATCAAATACTGTTAAACGGCCTTGAAAATGACAAGCCAGAACACCCACTGACGACCGAAGGCTAACGGTGAAAAACGTCATAAACAATCAGAAAATTTAACAAAATTTAAACAAATTATGATGTAAGGGTGAAGCTATGAAAATCTTTAATTTGAAATTGATAAAAGCATTCACAAATAGAAACCTGACATCAATTAAAATAATCCAGTCAAATCTAACAAAAAAATAGCTTTTTAATAAATGTAAGTGTTCTTTTATAGTGAAAATACAATATAATACATTGATATAATTTTTAACTTTAATCCTAATTTCAACTACTTATGTTAGATTATAATACTGCAGTAATTTGGCACGAACAAAGGTCTAAGAAAAAAAGAGCAAAAAACTTAGGCCTACCAAAAGCTAAAATTAAAATTAAGACGTATCATTGTCTCTCTTTTTAATCATACGACGCCAAAACCAGTTTAAATGGAGATTTGCTTCTTGTCTATTAAAATTATTAGGATGTTTATGTCTCAATAGCTTCACATTGTAAATTAACATTACATATATATATATATATATATATATATATATATATATATATATATATATACAGGGTGAGTCAGTTTTTTTGTAGACAAACTTTAACAGGAGATAGAACACATGTTCCTAAAAAGAAAAATTCCTATAAACATATGTCGTAGAAGGCTTCGTTTCCGAGATGCAGGCTGTTGAATATAATTTTTTTTTCTCAAATTTTCATTATAACTTCACTATAACATAACGAATGCTTAGATTTTTTTCATGTTGGGGGGATAATGTCTATTAATTAACGGGCATAAAACAAGCGATAAGAATGTTCACAAACTTGCACAGTGACGGAGTGGAGGGGGTGCTCAACCAGTTTCATAAACAGAACTTCTACGCCAATGACTATTTTTTAAAGAAACTGTTATTTTCATTATCTACGTACAGTTTAACAAAAATAATGTACCTTATTCTGTTTCGAAATTCCTGTGAATTTCCGAGTTATTTTGATTTTTAGTGTTTGATGCGGTACTAAGTTAAGTAATGTGCTTTATGTGAATAATTGAATATAAAGTTTTTAATAAAAAAGATATAATAAAACATTTAGAGCCATTTTAGTACCTAACGATCGTTTCTTTAAAATTTCAAATACATTTTCATTTATAAATAGGTAGGTTATCGGTTTTTTTTAGTATCCATTGTTATTATCCTCGTATAAAAAGAAATGCATAATTATTATTGTTATGCGGTCAATACTTTCTGTATAATTATGGATGTATCAATTTCGCCATAAACATGTATGTAGTTTTTAAATGAGATTCTAATAAGTTACAGACCGCTGCTCACTTGCTCTCATTAAAGAGCCGCCACTGCATCAAGCCATACTCAAATACAAGACTTTTGTAAATTGAAATCTGTTTAGTACACTAGTTTTAACAATCCTTATTTATTATTGTAACAATACTTAATTTAATTTAATCATTTCATTTCATTTAATCTTTCAATAACGAATACTGAAAAAACACATCAACAAGTAAGTATAATTACACTTAACTTTAGATAAATTATAAACCATTTACTTTGTATAGCTCAATTAATGTTCCCTTTGGACATTGTTGTACGTTGTCGCATATTAAGCTTATTACAAAATATGGACATAATTAACACACAAATATGATATCAATGTCAATGGTTACTTATACAAATTGGTACACTAACATAAATATGGCCTCTTTTTCTTGTTGAAGCAGGAGTTAACCGTTGAAAAACAGCTCCATAAATATTCAAATCTCCTTCTATGATGACTCTAATTCCTTCCAGTAAGTTACTAATATTTCTTCTCATACGTTGACTCTTTATTTTTAGGATCACCACAATTTATTAAAATTTTTATTTCAAAATAAATTTTGAAATGCACCATGTGATTGAGGTTAATTTTTAAATTAAACACACTTCCGATAATACTTTTATATTAATGGAAAAACGAAAAACAAGTAACAAAATAATAACAAAAGAAAAACAACTTGTACACGATCGAACTTCGGAAATAATTTAATGGTAGCTGTCGAGAACCATCGAATTTTGTTCAGGTAAACTAACCTTACTTGTTTTACCGACAATTTAATATCACTTGTTTTAAAAAAAACTACCGAACTTAAAATCGCACTTGAATTTTATCGAAGCGGCTTTATTTTTATTTTAAATGGCAACATCTTGTACACTCAAGGTGTTGGCCCACAAAATTTAAGAATAGGAAGAGAAAAATTGCTTTCAATGCGCTTCTGTTTATATGAAACTGCTTAGAAACCAAAATTATCAATTGTTATCAACAACTACATCGTATTTTATCTTAAATCTGATTGGCTAATAATTTTCACAATTTTAAATTTAACTTAAAAAGCTTATAACTTCTATATTTCTTAATCTATCTTAAATCTATAAACATTTTTGAAATCTCCATAATTTTTCCTATAAAATAAGTCCAAACACGACCTACTTACTCAACTTATTAAACATGTTGATTTTTTACATTAATTTCTTAATTTTTGCTAATTTTTTATGCTTTACAGGCCTGGAATTGATTTCCACATGAGTATGGGATGCTATTACATGTACATACACATCCTTTATATGTCTAAAACCAATTTGAGAGGAAAATTATCTGAAATTTTGATACTCCCTTAAAAACTAATTTTGGTAAAATTGTCACTAATATAATGTTCTGTGACTCGAAATTGAGGCTACTTTATTATTTTTACCTCTTATAATTTATTTTGGCCAATTTGTCCCATTTTATAACATTTTTATATAAGTTTTGTATAGGAAGAACTGACATAACCTTACTTCTATACAGTAATCTTTAAAGTTAGATTTTATATACTTTAGCACTTTAAATGTTTGTGAAAGTGTAAATTCTTATTGTTTATGACTTATTATAATTTATTTTCACTCTTCTGGACATCCATAAGTTTTAATAAGACTTGTACAGAATTGTTAATTGTCACTAATTTTAAGTCTGTAAATGTTAATTCTGCACAATAACTTCAGAACTGCTGTACTATTTATGTTTCATTGTTAATAACCAATGTATTCATTCTGTTTTCCATTCAGTTTTAGCACTTATATTATGTTTTTGCACTAACACGAATATTTACACCAAACCTGCCTGCATACACCCTACATGTGACATTGATATCTGTCCACACTACATCTAACATTACGTTTGTTATCTACAACCTATAAATCATGTCTTAAGGGAAAATTATACTTAAATAATCTTACTAACTAATAATAAAATTGATTTATTTCATTACGATACCAAACATACACCATACTCACTTGCAATATGTTGCGATTTAACATTATTTTTACATTTTTATTAATAATTATATATATCGTTGGTCCAACTCAATGCTAATTAAACATCCTACATAATCATAATATATATATATATATATATATATATATATATATATATATATATATATATATATATATATATGTATATATATATATACATATAAAGTACCATTTATACATTTATAAAATGAATTTTCTTACTACGTGAATTATTTACTTTGGTCCAAGTAAATTCTAAACATCTCAATATATATATATATATATATATATATATATATATATATATGTTTCTATTTAGATTTCCACAAGTATTCATGTTTAAATAAGACAATTTTTTTTTTTTTTTTTTTTTTTTTTTCTTTAAAACAAGTTTTAAAGAAAAATTTCTTATTAAATATATATATATATATATATATATATATATATATATATATATATATATATATATATATATATATATATATATATATATATATATATGTCCTGAAAAGAATGGGCCATACGTTAACTGGAGATTATTTACGTTAAAATAAGCCGATTTGACTAAATTTACCTTAATTCAAAAGTTGATACTAACGGAGATACAGAGTGTCAGAGTCGAACAAATAAATCACATTTCCTTTACAATCTTTCGAATACTTCCAGCTAACTTTATGAATTTTCTTATAAGGGTTTTTTTTTGGGATAAGAAACTCAAATTTATTATCAATTTCGCTGTATCTTCTGGAGGACGCCACCGGCGACGATTTTGAACGCTTTAAACCGTTACAACTTTTTGTTCCACCCTGTATGTTATTTTGATCTAGAAAAAATCTCCTCCCCTGGCGTTTCTAGTTACGAAAGGTATATCTTATTGAAGTCGCTAGGGCCAGCTGAGAAAAACGCACCAAAACCTAATGATGAATACAAATGATCTAAAAGTAAAGTTAGTTTATTGACGTATTTGACTGCTACCCACAATTACAAAGAAATAACGCTAAATGGACGTATATCATTACTTTTTGATGCGTTTTTCTCGGAGACCGTTGACTCTAGTGCTTCAATAAGGTATACCTTTCTTAACTAGAAAAGACAGGGAAAGAGACTTTTCTGGTCAAAAATAACATACAGGGTGGAAGAAAAAAGTTGCAACGGTTTAAAGGGTTCAAAATTGCCGCCAACCGCTTCCTCTAGAAAATATAGCGAAATCGATGATATATTTGAATTTCTTATCCCAAAAAACCCCCATATAAGAAAATTGATGAAATTAGCTGGAATTAGTTGAAAGATATTAAAGGAAATGTGATTTATTCTTTCGACTTTGACACCCTGTAACTCCGTTGGTATCAACTTTTGGACTAAGGTAAATTTAGTGAAATCAGTTAACGTATGGACCATTCTTTTCAGGACACCTTGTGTGTGTGTGTGTGTGTGTGTGTGTCTATATATATATATATATATATATATATATATATATATATATATATATATACATATACATACAGCGTGTCGAGGATGAAAAGGTTCAGTATGGAGATCTCACTTATTTGAAGAGTTACGGCTGTGGTCAAATTACAAAAAAGTTACCTTGTTATTTAGATAAAGACATTTGATGTACTTACCATGGTTTACTTGATACTAACCAAAATTTGAAATTGTCGATTTTGGTATTTATTTAATTAATCAGCTAATTGGAGAAACATGGTCTTAATAATAGTACATAATTAAGGCAGTTTTTCAAGAATAATTAAAATATGACACTAAGGTTTTTGTACATCTTTAAGTTTTCTTAAAAAAAACAACGGCAACTTTGTTTTTTCTTATGGATCGCGGCAGGCTTAGTTTTAAATTCTGATAGCATTATTCTTCCTCTTTTCAATAAAACTTCATTCATTCTATACGTCACAACCGCTCTTGGTGTTCGTGTTTTTGATGGAAACTTTCAGTAATAGTGAAAAGTTTGACATAATATTATGTTACATTTTATCGCGAAGGAATTATGTAGAAGCTGGCCGAATATACCTAAACAAATACCCAGAAAGAAGGCAGCCTTGTTACATGGTTTTCAGAAGACTAAGCTTTACGGATGCTTCAAAAACCTGTTCAAACGCGCAGAAAAGGACATAATCCTCAAAATGAAAATACGTTTTGTTGACAGTTATTGAAAATCCATCAATATCATCTCAAAAATTGAAAATACTACTGGTGTATCAAGATCTACAGTTGATTGTATTGTAAAGAAATACCGATATCACCCATATAAATACTGAATTATCCAAATCCTTCATCCAGAAGATATGTAACGGAGGAGAACTTTTTACGATGGTCTACTCGGCATTGTGAAACTAATGAAAATTTACCCCATCAGTTTTTTTTGGACGGATGTAAGTTATTTCTGTAGTAAGGGAATCAATACATCAAATGCGTTTTGGATTTATCGTATGGTGTAGAATTTTGGGAAATAGACTATTCGGTTCAATCATTTATTAAGGCATTTTAACAGTTGAAGGATATCTTCATCTTGTACATCAACATACTGAAGTGTTCTTAAATGGTATACCATTAGCTGAAAGACAGATATATTGGTTCCAGTAAGATGGTACACACGCCCCAGTTGCATGGCCCGCAAGATCTCCAGATACAAGCTCATTACATTTTTTTCTTTGTAGCTATATGAAAGAAAATGTTTATGTTCACACGTTCAATAATGCCGAAGATCTAAGACAAGTTATTACAGACACATTTCGAACGATTTCTCCACAAATGTTACAAAATGCTCTCATTTCGACTGTTACAAAGTGTTATTTGTGTTTGGTATAAAATGGTGAATTATTTGAACATGTTTTGTAAATATTGGTACTTAAGTTTGGTCTTCTTAAAATTAGTTATTTCTGAATTAAATTGGTAAAAATATAATTTTTCGTCTACTTAATTGCAAAGCTAACTATTCAGGATCAAGAAAATGCGATAATAATACAAAGGAAACGACTTAAAGACACATGTGTGATACATTGTTGAGAATATGACGAAAAATGCGATCAGAATTTAATACTAAGCCTCTCACGATCTATAAGAAAAAACAAAGTTGATGTTATTTTCATGAAAACTTATAGATGTACATAAATCCTATGTGTCATATTTTCATTACTCTTGAAAAAGTGCCTTAGTAATGTACTGCTCGTAAGACAAAATTTCTGTTATGAGATGAGTAATTAAATAAAAACCAAAATCGAAAATTTGAGTTATTTATGAATATCAAGTAAGCCATGGCAAGTACGTCAAATGTTTTTGGCCTATGAAATTAGGCCCAGAATAAGGTAATTTTTTTGTAATTTGACCAAAGTTGTAACTCTTCAAATAAGTGAGATCCCATAGAACAATATCGTGGAATATATATATATATATATATATATATATATATATATATATATATATATATATATATATATATATATATATATAGTGCGTTGGTACAGTAGCGGATCAGTTCAATTAAAATTCGAATGGGAGTTTAGGAAGAAAACGCTCTAACCCGTCGATTTTTATTTTCAATTTCTAATTGTCAAGAAAAAGATATGACGTCATCGATGTTTTTTTAAATATCAACCTCCATTTTTTATTGCAGAATTAGAAAGGGTACATATTTTTACATCCAACAGAGTAAATATGGACGATGGTTACATAAGGAAATATTGAAGAAAAATTGTCGTAAACATTAAAACTGAGAAAATTTCATTGTCAATGTAAGAAAACGTTAAATTGTACATTTTGTTAAAATTGTTTTAATTATTTGCATGTTAGCAACTTGCGTTTATTTTTTAGTATTTAGTATTTTGTGAGAAAATTAAGCGAACGTGAAAGAATTGATATGCTGTGCATGCTTGGTTTCGGAGATCGATCGCGCACTCAATCAGAAATGGTTGCCTTGTTTAATACAACGTACCCTGATCGATTTCCATTAGCCAAGACATGGTAAGCAGAGTTGAGGCGAAATTGCGGGAATTTGGACATGTTCGGGATATGAGAAAATTTAGTTGAAAGAGGATAAGTGAAGAAAATCAGTTGAACATTGTCTTAGCAGTGCAAGATAATTCTAATACCACCATTACGGACACGGCTAATAATATTAGTGTAGCGCGATCTACTATGCACAAAGTGTTGAAAAGAGAGTATGCTTATTTCACGAGCTGACGTAAGATGATTTTAATCGGCGAAGTAAATTTTGTGAACAAATACAGCAATTATGTTATGGTAACGCAAATTTTGTAAAAAGACTAATTTGTTCCGAAGAAGCAGTATTTGCTTTAAACAGCCATGTTATAGGCAACCGAAAATCCCCAAAGGTTCATGGAATATCACCCCCAAAACCCTCAAAAATTGAACGTTTGGTGCGGCATAGTTGACGGAAGACTTATAGATCCTTACTTTTTCGAGGATTTTCTCACTGGTGCGAGATATTTAGACTTTCTTCTAAATGACCTCATCCCCGCTCTAACTACGTTGTATCCGGATTTAGAAGAGCCCGATATGCACCACCGTGACCTCTTTTTTCAACAAAATGGAGCGTCGCCACACTACGCTTTTTGTTTGCGCTTATTTGGATGAAGTTTTCCCAAATCGTTGGATAGGTAGAAAAGGGAGAATTGAGTGGCTAGCCAGATCGCCATATTTAAATCCTTTTTGTGGAGATATCTAAGAGTAAAGTATACGCGAAGCGACCGGCCAATTTAGAAGATTTAAAAGCACGAATTCACCACTAAATTATAAACACTACCGCAGGTGTGATAGACAACGTTCAAAAATCATTTGTTAATCGACTTGGCTATTGTCAGATTGTTAACGGTGCTCAATTCAAACATTTAATTTAAATTAGTGGAATTATTTTGCAACTAAATTATACCTCACCCCAAAAAATTGTTTGTGTTTCAAAATATATTTTATAAAAAAATCATGTGAATATTTTTTATTAGAAATGATACATAGTATCCGTTTAGAAACATAGTCGAAGTGAGCTGAATCCAAACTTGAAATAACATACAGGGTGTCACATTAAAAAAATCTATATTTGGTTCAACCTGTATAAATGAAATACCCTGTATAACCTAAACTAATTTAAAAAATGCGCCTCAGATCTTTCTACAACAGTTCAAAGTTTTGTTTTTCCATTCCATTAAATAAGGTGGATATCACCCGCGGCCGCAAGTTTGGGACACCCTATATTAACATCATCCATACGTACCTTGTCGTACGTAAAAAGATGTACCTTTATAATTCTGCAATAAAAAATGGGGGTTGAAACGCACTCACGCACGCACGCACGCGCGCACGCACCCACCTACCCACCACCCACCCACCCACCACCCACCCACCCACCCAACCAACCGCCCAACCGCCCACCCGCCCGACTACCCACCCACCCATCTCTGGAAATGCTCCACACTCTTCAAATCTTCCAGTTCGTTCGCAGAAGTTGTACCATATTCATTTCCTTCAATTTTATCTGCATTCTGTTTCGAGACTGTAGTACGTTTTATAATACATAAACAGAATCTTCAATATTGTGATGCGTGTAGCAGCAAAACACGTTAGCTCGCTAGTTTCACCTCTATATTATTTTACATGCAGGCCAGACCTTATCATAAATACATCTGTCAAAAAGCTAATTATACATAACTTCACGGACTGGGCATAGCAAACAGCGTTTCCAATTATGGTTTTTAGTCAACACAATATTGCCTACAACTACATACAATCGACTATCATTGCTTTAGCACGAGGAGCAAACGAAAACACGCACGCACGCACGCACGCACACACACAAACACACGCACGCACGTACGCACGCACACCCGCGCGCGCACATACACGCACACACACACACACACACACACACACACACACACACACACACACACACACACACACACACGAGCGCGCGAAAACACGCAAACGCAAAAACACACCCACACAAAAAACACGCAAACACGAAAACACGCTAACGCGAAAACATGCAAATGCGAAAACAAGTAAAACAAAAACACGCAAATACGGAAACACACAAACGAAAACACGCCAGCGAAAAACACGCTAACGCGAAAACTCGTAAAGCTGCAAACATAAATCAAGACGGGGAACACCTATAGGAAAAACAAGTTTATTTTCAAAATTGAAGGAAAGTTTAGCGTTTGAAAATATATTATTATTATTATAAACAACAATACTTCATTTTTATTTAATAACAATCTTTATCGGTGTTCTGCTTCTTCTTGAATCCGGTCTTTTTAATGAGGTTTTTATAACAGTTAACGAAGACGTTTCCATGAAACAATTTTGTGGGTATGTAATTCAACATGCGAATAAATCAGATATAATTTTCCGAATGTATAGGTGGTGCCTGTTTAGAAACAGAGAATCTGCCTATACATAAAGCATCATTGCATTAGGGTAGAAATTATTTATTATTTCACGTCATATTTAATTAGACTTTAATGTATTCAGTTTTGAACTGCAATCTGGTTTCGGCAAACTGTAAGACATAATTTCGGTTGATTGATTGATTGAGATTGACCTGGTTGATTTGATCGAGTATGATTTGTTTGAGATTGATTGATTAATTAATTGATTTGTTTGTTTGTGTGTGTGTGTGTGTGTGCGAAAGAGAGAGAGAGGGAGAGGGAGAAACGAGATAGAGCAAGAGAGAGGTGTGCATTATCAACTTCTATTATAGAAAATGTTCATTAGTCTATACACCACTAGATGGCACTAAAATCAACTTTAACTCAAAGGGGTCAGGGCTCAGACCCTGATACAAGTCCTGTCTTGCAAGGCTAGGGCCTCCTTATTAGAATACAATTTTTGTATGACGGGGCGAAAGCCTACAGCTGTAAGATTAAGTTAGAACCTGCATACAATTGCACTAAGGGGGCCACGATAGGGGCTAAGCTCTACACCTGTCTTATAAGGTTAGGATTCCCATATCATCTCCAGCCAGGGGGCGAAGATCCGAGAACAAGTAGCGAAGCCCTACACGTGTCTTACAAGAACCTCCTTATTAGAAATACAACGTATAAATAAATTTCTCGTGTAGGTAAAAGATCATCCGAACGTACCCAATGGCATATGACCATTTAAACAATAGTACCGATAATTTTAATAGTAATACCTTATTAGGGTAATTATGCTATTTCCAACATTGTATGCGTGTGCGTTTGCCTAACCTCCAGGCACACTGCTCTTAATACTACCAAAAGGACCTTAATTAGGGTTAAAGCTGTCCATCAAAAATACCCCTAAGACCAACTCCAGGTCCAAGACCAACCCGAAGTCTAAGACTAAACCTTAGACCTGCATATGCCCCTCACGTGAGCAAGTAACATAATTACTGTCAAAAAGGCTCTTAATACAACCAAAAATAATTAGGGGTAAAAATTCCATCAAGGGTTGACCCTCGAAAAGAAACCATAAGGGTAGAAAGAACGCGTCCTATACGTGAGCTGTCATAAAATAGGGGTGAAAAAACACGTCTTACACGTGAGCGAGTAAAAAACACAAAATCATTAGGGATGAAAAGGGCCAAAGAAAAGAAACCATAGGGGTGGAAAATACGGTCCCCCACGTGGGCATATAAAAAAGTGAAAGTGGGCGGGACTTGTGACGTAAAAAAGGTGGAGGGGATGGTGCCCGTCTTCTACTGCCATGTTCAACTATATCCAAAAATCAACGGTTTTCGAGATGTTTGTGATCTTATGATTTTGTAGTAATTCTCGTTTCTTGTTCTCGTTCAGTTTAAGCCGATTCTGTAGTAACTGATCCTTTCAAATGCTTTGGTCCAGTTTTCAATAGTAGAATAGTATTTCACTTAAAAAATGCAAAAGTATGGAGAATAGGGGTATAAGAAGAAAATTGTAGAGATTTAAAATCAGAATTTGAAAGAAACCAGTATACATTTCAAATTTTCTGCTGCTTATAGCTTTTAAACTCTCTACATGCAGTGTTAAAATAGCCTAACAGACTAGCTCAATGTTTCAATGTTTCGACCAAACCATTTTGTGTAAAAATTCGTTAGATAATTTCACCAGAAAAAGCTTTTTAAACCGCACTACCTGTTGAAAATAATAAATCATTGAAACCTCGTTTCAATGTAACTGAGAATTGCATTCAATAATTTTATATTTTGTGTTCAAAATGACCACCACAAGCTCGAGCTCTCTTTCTTATTTCTTGATAGGTAATTTTTCTTTCAAAATGATTCTTCATTCTTCTCGCTCCTTCTTGTATCCTTACTATTAACTGCTCGAGTATGAATTTGTGTCGCATAAACCAATTTCTTCAGTCTTTCCTATATGTGGGAATCTGAAGGCGTCAAAACCGGGCTTCTAGCCTACCTATCCACCGGGTTTGAAACCATTCATTCAACAACGCACCAAAATTTAGACAATAATGTTCTGGACAACCGTCGTGTTGGAAAATTAAGTGTTGTCTATCAATGATAGGTATATCATTCGATATGGCACGTTTCGCCGCCAGCCGCCAGAACAATTTTAATATTTGGGATAACATATATACTAGGTAACGGTAAATTTATAATAATGTAATTTATTGACCTATTTGGTCATTGTGGGGTGTAGAACGCAAATAATCCAAGGTTGTTCTGTTATTTACATCCCTCACAATTCTTAAAATTCTCTCGTCAGCTAAACGAAATTTCTTCAGTTTCTGAGCAGGAGCTGGAATCTGCTAATCAAATCAATTATCCATTATGCCCTGTGTAAATTCCTAGTTGTCTAGGTAATTATTTTTAAATTAGCTACATTAAATCCGTTTTCTATCTTTTAGTAAAAAATTTAGGTTAATGGATTCTTCGAATTTTTATATTAAACCAGAGGGAAACTTAAGGTATTTTACCGTATCGCTTACGTAAATACGTAGTGGTATAAAAAATAAGCGTTATCATTTTCTAAAAGAACAATATAAGCGTTAAAAAATATTTTTCTAAAAGGATTAAAAATTGATGTAATAAGTAATAGACGAACTGGCCCGGCGGCGAAACGTCCCAAGCTCATATCATTCAAAAATTCTTCTATGTGGTTTCTCAGAAATTCTTTATGTCTTTCCCCGGTCAAAACGTTAGGAAGAAAATATGAACCCATCTATTTATTACTTCTTCCGCCCGTATAAACATTCACACTAAATTTCCTTTGGAAAGATGCTTCTTTTTTTAAAAGTGGATTTACATCAGACCATGAATGTAAATTATGTAAGACAGTGATATCTTCTCTGTCCATAAGATTCTAGATAAAAATCTAGCATCCTCCCTGTCATCATTTAAGGTAAAATGACAAAATCTAAGTCTCCTGTCAAAATCGTTCCCATCTAACCCTTGAACTCGAGTATAATATGGGTGTAAGTCATTCTTTCTCAACATAGACCAAACTTTGTTTGGGAGGTCCCAAGTTCACTGGCAGCTTTACGCGTACTCATCGTGGGAGTATTTTCTACCATTTGTAGTATTGACTCACTTAGGTCTGGAGTCCCAGGTGTACCTGCGTTTCTATTTTTCTTAACAGTACTAGTTTCCGCAATTCTGTGATAGATTGAAGAAAATACTCTCACATGAGGAGTTTTAAATCTCTACAATTTTTTTCTTATAAACGTATTCTTCGCACTTTTGCATTTTTAAGCTGAAATACATATTCTACTATTGAAAACTGGACTAAAATTATCATTTAAAAGGATCAATTCGCACAGAATCGGCTTAAATTGAAAGAAAACAGGGAATCACTACGAAATCACAAAATTTCAAATATCTCGAAAACCGTTGATTTTTGGATATAAGTAAATTACGGGTCAACCGATCACAAATGAGCCATTCTAACACCTCCTTGAAGGTTGGCATCCAATTTGGAGTTACCCTGTATATGTACTAAATACTTCAAAACCATATTGAAAAACTGTTGTCCATTTTACAAAATGTTAACATCTTCGCCATACAAATGTAATAATTGTTTGACATTTAACTTTATACCAAGCAAAACATTGAGGGTAACTCAGTGAAACAAAACTTCTTCCGTGTTACCAAACTAAGAGATTTGAATTTTCCTTAAACTGTTATTTAATATGTATTAAAAAATATATATATATATATATATATATATATATATATATATATATATATATATATATATATATATATATATATATATATATATATATATATATATATATATATATATAATGTTACGTAACAGTTAATTATCGACGTATTACGAAACTGAAACTTCACACGTATAGTAGCGAATTTTGTTATTCGTGTTACTAATTATATAGGAGTAGTAAAAATCTTTTATAAGGCGTTCCGTGTTATTAGTCAAACGTAATGACTTCGTCTTAACAATATCTCCATATTATTGAATTAAATGCCATGATTTAAATTATTTAATGCACGATCAGCTACCGCAGACTCTCGTTGAGCTAGTCTACAAAATCTCATATGTTAAACATTAGCTCTTAAACACCACGGTTAAATTTCACTACAATTGCTTATCAAGATTTTTAGTTATAGCAGAAAGAAAATCACATTCACTCCTCTTCCTCCTTTCCCCACAAATCACTGAGATTCAGACATTTAGGTGTTAACACTTACGTTAAGTTTGATTGCAGTTATTTTTCAATTTTTGAGTTACCGCGTCTAATAGAAAATCACATTTACCCCTCTTACCGCTTATCCCCTAGATCAACAACCATAAAAAATCCACGGAGTCTCGAAAATAAAAATTAGATAAGGTAAGTTAATTAATTAGATTTATTATTCTTTAATCTTACGTCATAGAATTCCATATTTAATAGCAGTAATGTTTTAAATACAATACAGTTTTACAATTTATTTTATATAATTATTTATTTATCAACGCTTTTCAATATAACATGTATCATTATCAAGAGAAAACATGTAAATAAAATAATAAGATGGTAACAAATCATTAAGATAAAACAGCAAGGTGATTATTTACTATTAGATATTTGGCTGTGTATTTATGTTTGTAACATCTAATATATTCTTTGTATTTAATATCAAAATCCCTAGGTCTTTGTCCAATGTAAACAGAATTACAATAAGTACAGTTCAATTAATAAATACCCGACTTCAAAACGTCGTTAGTTGAATCTTTCCCATTAAATAAACATTTGAGAATATTGGTATTTTTTTAAAATATGAAATTGATATTTGTGTTGTTTGGTTTAGTGGTAATGACACTGCTCTATATACTAGTGATCTATATGTAGCTAACTTATATGTTTTATGGTGACATGAATCTGAATACGGAAAACTCAAACTTGTTCTGTGTATTAATCCTTGTGTTTAAATCTAGGAAGTAAATAACGCTATTTTGATCTTTTTCTAGTGTAAACTTTATCTTACGATGTAAGTTGTTAACATTAATTAAAAACTCATCAATAAAATCTGCTGAACTATCCAAACATGCTAAAATACCATCAACATAATAAAATAAAAATACATTCTTATCAGAAACATTGAATTAAAAAAATTGATCTAAATTATCCATAAAGATATTAGCTAAAATGGGCGAAATTGGACTGCCCATAGATAAACCATTTTTTATAGATAAATATTATATGAAATAATTTTGATTAACATAGAGATCAAATAATTGAATTAACTCCATTCCTGTAACTAATTCAACATTATTATTAAATAACAAATTCTTTAATAAACACATACATTGTTGAAGAGATATTTTATAAAATCTACTAGTAACATCAAAGCTTACAAGTATTTCATGTAGTAGCAATTTTATATTTTATACTTTGCAGTTTATTAATTTTAGGAATTGTTTAGAGGTAATTTAGGTTACACTTCTTATTCTTTGAATTCGAACATGTTAATTTGAATTGTATTGATTCAATAAATGATAAAATCGTGCTCGCACGATGGGTGCCAAATTTGTGACGGTACTTCATTGGTAAAAGTAAATTAAACTTAAAGTGTTAATTTTTCACCACTAGCTTGGGTGCTAAATTGAAATAAGTGATCTATACGGTAATTTATTAGAGTAATAAATTATTATAATTATATTTCCAGGCCAGCCCTTTACTGTATGAAAATCATCTAGCTATAATTTACGTTCAATATCAACCGTTAAACTCTGACAAATAACAATTCAATGTTGCTGAATTTATGTTCAGTGACTCAAAACTTATCTCTGATATCGAGTATTGATACTGATTTATGAATGGAAATGCAATTTAATATTTGTTTGCTTTAAGATGTCTCTAACTCAAAAAATGAATCAAACTATCTCTATATTATTTTGTAAACTCACTTTAATTGTAAACCCATTAGTCAAAATTTGCAATCGTTATTAAAATTTAATATTGGAAACTAAATGCAAAAATAAACGTTACTGCAAATGGACTCAGTATTCAAACAAAGTCACTTAAGCTATCGGTTGTTTTAAGGTTGTGATTTACCCTTAAGTTTATTAATAATATGAAATGGATTACTCTCTGGTTATAAATATTGCTTTACTTTTTCATTAATTAAACATTGTATTAATCCGTAACAATCATCAACCAATAATAGTGTGTTATTACTTTTTCCACTCTGCGATAATAACAAATGTTAATGTTAATTTATGATCATTTAACAGCTCAGACAAATAAAAAATATCTGGTGTGAAACAACACACGACCTACGAAGTAAAAATTAAGAGAAATGAAATAATTTTAATTATGATTTAAAGGATAACTATGCAACCTATTTTATAAGTTCATAACGAAAACAGGCAACATTGTAAAAACAAAAAGTTCCGCCAGCTTCTATAAATTATGAATAATACAGTTTAACCATTTTCATACATATTTATTTAATTTTTACACTTACTTTGCAGTTTGCGTTGTATTAAGAAACATAAACAGAAGTTATGTACAATTTTCTGTAAAAACATGTTTACACTTTTTTTTATAAAATGAATCACACACGCATACACTCGCACACGGAAACGCACACGCACACGCAATGCAAGAATGTTTTGATTACAACAACATTAACACCCAAACCCTTAATTCTAAGTAATATTCTTAATACTAACATGCAACAAAAAAAAATTTATCAAAATTGAATGGAATGTTTTCCGTTCAATTTTGATAAATCAAATTCAAGTTTAGAGAAAATAAAACACATAAACATTTTTTATTTACACTATTAGAAATCGTATCTATCTGGTGCCTCGTTTAAAACCAATGACATAACTGCAGTGTGGTCCAGCCGATATCTTGTTTACACCTTTTTTGTGGATTAAGTCTATTGCAGTTTTCTTGCCAACACTTTTATGATTTTTGTAAATAATTGCTTGCTATATTTATAATAGTCAATTATTATTTTAATTGTTCAATTTTAACGACAAACAGCTTGTGCGAAGAACTGCAAGCGAACTACCAACGACCGTGCCTTTAATTGTCAATATTTTCCAGTTACTTTCCTTTATATATAGATCTATTACATCGGATCGATTGTCTTATTTTACATTTAATCGTTCATTATTTAAACACAATCTTGGAATACTTTCGATGCGTACAGAGAACGTGATTTTTAATAATTGCGTAACTTTTAACGCGATTTTAATTTATTGCACAACCTTCTTTATTGTCACCAATTTGACACTATTTGCACTGTGTTTACTTAGCCTCTTATTATTTTAATAAGGAAGGTAATTTCACTTCTTTCCTATTATACACTAAACGTTATCTTGCTTTCTTTCTAATTTTAGGGTAACTTCACTATCGTGCCTCGGCAACGAATTACTCTTTTGGTGCTTTTCAACTAACTCTAATCGCTTACTTAAGGCGACTGTTTTAAAAACGGCACGTCATTATGACAGCGTCTCCCTCTACAAGACATTTACGTTTCCGCAACTACCGCGTTTATTTAAATACATTCCTATTAAATGTGTAAATAACGTAGTGAAGCAAATTCAAGATCTTCATCCTAGTATTAAACACATTCAAATACAAATAATAAATAATTTTTAGTAATCTTTTGTTCGCATTGTAGTACTTTTTCTTCATTTTCGTCTATTTGAACTCCTATCTCGCCTATTGTGCGGCCTACTTCAGCTCTAGCGTACTCATTTCTTTCTTCAATTTGTGTAATTGTTATATTCTGTATGTAAGTTTGTTGATCTGTGTCGTCGTTTGTTTCCTGATTTCTTTTTTCACTTGTTGTAAAACGTTGTAAAATGAGCTAGAAAGTCGATTTCGCGATAGTAAAAAAAAGTCGACTGCATAAGCTTCTATATCTACATATGTACACGTGGGTTGGAAGGTAAAAAAGTGAATTAAATTACTTATTTTATGGATGATACTACACAATTGTAATTAATTTGTGTACTGAGTGTGAAATATATTAAGAGTATGTCACAATCAATTTAAATCAACTTAAATTTAAAACATTCTGTCACCATTATATAAGTGGAAAATGTTTGTAAGTGGTGAATAAACGATCACTAAAATAAATGCAATTAACTCAAAAGATTTCTCGATATCAAACTTAAAATATGAATATGACAAGTTTATTAGTTGTTGTCATGCACATACACGTACATATTAGACTAAGTACACATAAATTTATGATCATATTACTACACACATTTATATTTATATGGTCAAGTAAAGTTGATAATGACAGTATAAAATTTTATATTCAATATGAGCACACGATCATTGTTTTGATTAATACATAAAGAAAATAAATCTCTTACATAAAGGAGTTAATATTCAATTCCTGGTGTATCCTTTCGAACCACAATATGCACAAAATCAGTTCCAATATCATGTGGTGTAATAATGTTCCAATTTCTTTGAACTTTAATTAGTTTCTTGACAAACTAATTTATTTTTCTTCCAATAAGCAAGTTCCTTTACACAGGCAACCAGTTTACACATATTTACAGTTGCTATTTAATTTATATTATTTCTAACTAAATTCACATTAAATACTTTTTAATGTCTGTATTATTATCTACCAATGACCACACTCATTACAATTTTAATTATTTGTGCTTACCATCTTTGTTTATTAAATCATAAAATGCATCTGTGCCCAAGTTTTTTTAAACTATAGCCTGAATAATCTGTTTAATAAGATTAGGTTAATACACTATTTATTGAACTTCTAGTTCAATATCATAAATTTTAAAATCACCGCGTTAACGCAATATTTATAATTTTTATGTCAACTTACGCCTTATCTGACCTTTAGGCACTTTCAACTTTTTTTATACAATCACTAATAGATTTAAAAGACCTTATCTTTAATAATTAACGCGAAAACTTTTAACTTAGAATTATCTACTATATAGTTTATTTGACAATTCCTTGTTGATATTATTATATACCTTTTGATGCGACGGTCCAGCGTAAAATCTAAGTATAGACTCTTGACAAAGATTGATTACGTTACATGTGTATCTTCAATCTTCTGTTTATACATTTTGATGACAAACCTTAACGTAATAATTTCTTAGAGATTTATCTTTTAACCTACTCGCGATTTCTTTAATTTTACTTTTAGAAAATAAATTTCACTGATAGGATTTAACGTAAAGCAAAATTAGAGTAAATAGGGTTGACGACTGATCAACTAGTCTGTTGCACGTCATTTTATATTGATTACGTGCAAATCTATTGAAGTTTTACAGAAAAGGCCGGATCAAGGCTATTTCACCGATTCACCTTGGTTACGCCAAGTAAGTAAAGTAAGTTTTTGGTTTGCTTTAAGGTTGGTTTATAAACAAACTGTCGCCCCTTTAGTTTATGACTTTTTCCCTATTGTGCCTTATGTGTTACGAACTATCATATTTATAAAATTCATAATATGCTAACCCCTTTCACCACTGAGCTTCACTCTCTCTGATCTGTCACTTCCAATTTTTCTGCCATTTTATTTGACTATGCGCGATTTTCTGTGAAGTCAATACCTTCTGCAAATTTGGTAAATTTAACATTATAATTACATAATTTCTATTTAATGTTAATATTTTAGGCATGAAGCGTCGAAGGAAAAAAACCGGCTGCAGAAATACTACAGTGTTACAACAAGGGTGGTCGCCTTAGACGTCTGAAGAAGTACAGGGGCATGCAGAGAGGTAGTCGCAAAGTACTGCTATGCTTGAATGATTGGAACGCGAACTGGTAGATGCGCAAGTAAACCATAAAGATATATGTGACGAATCTCGCATAACGCGACTATTTTGGAATATTATTAAAAACTTTAATAGCGAAAAAAAATACTAGAAACTGTTAGGTGTAAATATCTGCAAGTGTGTTAGTTGTAGACTTTGTGTAATTTAGGTAAAAAAAATTTTAACAGGTTCAATTTAGTAATAATAAACATTGATTTTAACTTATGGACTAAAATACTTATTTTTTGGCATCATATAGTGAAGTTTTTATTTATCTTTTAAATAAATTTAAACGTTTCGATAACTACTCCAATTATCTAACTCAGTAAATGATAATAGCTTTAAGAATTCATTCAGATGTCAAAATAAATTAATGAAATATGAAAACGCAAATAAAACCCGATATTAATATAGTGGCATCGTTTCTATAATTAATGTTCAAAATTCATTGTCATTTTCTGGAGTGTATTTTCTTGTTGTGGAAAAGTAACTTTGATACCAGACGTATTAAAAAAAGGCATAATGGTAAATCTTAATTTTAGCTTTTGGTACGTCCTGGTTTTTGCTGTTTTTTCCTAGACCTTGAAGTAAATGATTTACCAACTATACAGGTCGATATAGGGAAAAGTACGTATAAATGATTTTAAAAATTTGGTTGTTTACGTAGGTCAGCACTATACTAAAACTGTTGAATCTTGAACAATGGATGACTTTTGATTACAATATTTCTAACAGTAATGGTGGACATCGCTACATCTGAAAATGATTGCACAATGTCAAAGAAACATACAGGGCCCTCAAAATGAATAAGCCAGTTCAAAAAGTTAAGAAGTTATAGAACTTGATTTTTTCAAATGGAACACCCATTAGTAGAAAGGGGCCAGCTGAGGATGCGGCGTCATTAGTGGTGGGGGAGATCATGCCCACGTGACCTATGCAACAAATATATAAGCAAACCCGAAATCAGGTCACTATATTATTCTACATACAAGGAAAGGCTTGGCGGAAATACCTCTGACAAAAGGGCTTTAGATTTATAAACAAGGTTGAACGTACTATTTCGCTTTTGAAAATGGCCAATTGCCGGGGTGATAAATAAACAAGCTGTGCTTTCATTTTCAATTTTGACAATACAATGTGTGAATTGAAATTAACACCGATTTGGTTTCATAAGGCGGCTGTAGGAGTCTGTGTTTTACTTTACACAACGCTTATCATTAACATTGGACAGTCCTGATAATAATGGTATCACTCAAATCAGGAAAGACTTCTGATAAAAAAGGCCCTAGACTTATAAGCAAGGTTAAACGTACTATTTTTGAACCGTTTTGAAAACGGACAAACACCCTGGGGGTAAATAAACAAGCTGGTTTTCATTTACAATTTTGAAACTAACAACTATTTCGTTTCGTAAGGCAATTACAATTTTGATAACACAGAAACGTTCTGAAACTAGCACTGTCTTCATTTCGTAAGTCGGTTATAGGACGCTGTTTTACTTTATCCACAATCATAATTATCATTTGACATCCAAAATAACAATAATATCCCTCAAATTAACGTGTACACTATTGGCGAGTTTAGCATGCAATGATAAAAACACGATTTACGGTTAAATCCGTAAAAATGTTCATACACCAACAAATATAACCAAACTTGAAATTAGTCCTCTAGCAATTAAATAAAATAAGGGTAAAGGTTAAAATAAAAAACGAGTACTAACCAGGGTGTTGCCGATAATTGTGTTGGAAGAAAACAGCTGATTACACCCACATAACATGCACTTTAGACGTCTAGCTTATAACTTAATAATATAAAGTATTTAAAGCCTTCCAGCCATCATCAATATAAAGTAATTATTTTCTGATTTCACCAGTTATGTAAACACAATAACAGCCCTTCTCCAGGGCTTTTCTCGTTACACTTCCCTCTCTCGTTTCCCTGGCCTCTATCGTTTCTCTCTCTTCTCCCTCGTCTCCCTCGTTTCTCACGCATCTCTCGTATCTCCCGTCTCTCTCTCCCCTCTCGCCACTCACGCTTCTCAGCTCGTCTAGTGCTGTATTTTTAAAAGCAGATTTGCTTGTTTGCGACGATTAGTGATGAATTTTTAACTAGAGAATATTTTTTGTAGTAGAAGTTGATCGTGGCCGCCTCTCTCTCGCCTCCCCCGGCTCTCTCTCTCTCCCTCTCTCTTACTCTTTCACGCACGGTTTTTAGGTTAGATCAGTACTCGCGTGCGAGCATTGACCTAACCTAAAAACCGTGCGTCTATTAATCAAGCCTAATATTTCACATGTATTGACCTAACGTAAACGCAAGAAACGCGGAGACTAGGGAGAGACGCGAGAGCGGTGGGAGCCGAGAGAGAGCGAGGGGGAGAGGGAGAAAGAGAACGAGAGAGCAGGAGGAGACGAGAGAAAGAGAGAGAGAGATAGAGACTTGAGAGACGAGAGAGAGAGAGAGAGAGAGAGAGAGAGAGAGACTGGAGAGACGAGTGAGACGACCACGATCAACTTCTACTACAGAAAATATTCTCTAGTTTAAAACACATTACTAGACGTGTATGTGTGTGTGTATGTGTGCGTGTGCGTTTTGTGTGCGTGTGTTTGTGTGTGTATGTATGTGTGTGTGTGGGGGGGGGGGTGCGTGCGTGCGTGTGTGTGTGCGTGTGTGTGTGCGTGTGTGTGTGCGTGTGTGTCGTGAGTGTGTGTGTGTGTGTTTGTGTGTGTCTCTTTGTGTGTGTGTGCGTGTGCGTGTGCGTGTGCGTGTGCGTGTGCGTGTGCGTGTGCGTGTGCGTGTGCGTGTGCGTGTGCGTGTGCGTGTGCGTGTGCGTGTGCGTGTCGTGTGTGTGCGTGTGCGTGTGCGTGTGCGTGTGCGTATGCGTATGCTGTGTGCGTATGCGTATGCGCGTGCGTGTGCGTGTGCGTATGCGTGTGTGCGTGCAGGCGTGCGTGCGTGCGTGCATGCGTGTGCGTGCATGCGTGTGCGTGCGCGTGTGTGCGTGTGTAGTGCAGGCGTGCGTGCGTGCGTGCATGCGTGTGCGTGCATGCGTGTGCGTGCGCGTGTGTGCGTGTGTGCGTGTGTGCGTGTGTGCGTGTGTGCGTGTGTGCGTGTGTGCGTGTGTGCGTGTGTGCGTGTGTGCGTGCGTGCGTGTGCGCGAGTGCGCGTGTGCGCGTGTGCGCATGTGCGCGTGTGCGTGTGTGCATGTGCGCGTGTCGCTGTGTGCGTGTGTGCGTGTGTGCGTGTGCGTGTGTGCGTGTGTGCGTGTGTGCGTGTGTTCGTGTGTGTGTGTGTGTGTGTGTGTGCGTGTGCGTGTGTGTGTGCGTGTGCGTGTGCGTGTGGGCGTGCGTGCGTGTGTGTGCGTGTGTGTGTGCGCGTGTACGTGTGCGTGTGCGTGTGTGCTGTGTGCGTGTGTGCGTGTGTGCGTGTGCGTGTGTGGCGTGTGCGTGTGTGCGTGTGTGCTGTGCGTGTGTGCGTGTGTGTGCGTGTATGCGTCGGTGCGTCTGTGCGACTGTGCGTCTGTGCGTCTGTGTGACTGTGCGTCTGTGCGTCTGTGCGTCTGTGCGTCTGTGCTTCTGTGCGTCTGTGCGTCTGTGCGGCTGTGCGTTTGTGCGTCTGTGCGTCTGTGCGCCTGTGCGTCTGTGCGTCTGTGCGCCTGTCCGTCTGTGCGTCTGAGCGTCTGTGCGCCTGTGCGTCTGTGCGTCTGTGCGTCTGTGCGTCTGTGCGCCTGTGCGTCTGTGCGTCTGTGCGTCTGTGCGCCTGTGCGCCTGTACGTCTGTGCGTCTGTGCGCCTGTGCGTCTGTGGGCCTGTGCGTCTGTGCGTCAGTGCGCCTGTACGTCTGTGCGTCTGTGCGTCTGTGCGTCTGTGCGTCTGTGCGTCTGTGCGTCTGTGCGTCTGTGCGTCTGTGCGTCTGTGCGTCTGTGCACCTGTGCGTCTGTGCGTCTGTGCACCTGTGCGTCTGTGCGTCTGTGCGTCTGTGCGTCTGTGCTTCAGTGCTTATGTGCGTCTGTGCGTCTGTGTATCTGTGCGTCTGTGCGTCTGTGCACCTGTGCGTCTGTGTGTCTGTGCACCTGTGCGTCTGTGCGTGTGTGCGTCTGTGCGTCTGTGCTTCTGTGCTTATGTGCGTCTGTGCGTCTGTGCGTCAGTGCATCTGTGCGTCTGGGCGTCTGTGCGTCTGTGCGTCTGTGCGTTCATGCGTCTCTGCCTCTGTGCCTCTGTGCCTCTGTGCCTCTGTGTCTCTGTGTCTCTGTATCTCTGTGTCTCTGTGTCTCTGTGTCTCTGTGTCTCTGTGTCTCTGTGTCTCTGTGTCTCTGTGCCTCTGTGTCTCTGTCTCTCTGTGTCTCTGTGTCTCTGTGTGACTGTGTATGTGTCTGTGTGTCTGTGTGTCTGTGTGTCGGTGTGTCTGTGTGTCTGTGTGTCTGTGTGTCTGTGTGTCTGTGTGTCTGTGTGTCTGTGTGTCTGTGTGTTTGTGTGTCTGTGTGTCTGTGTGTCTGTGTGTCTCTGTGTCTGTGTGTCTGTGTGTCTGTGTGTCTGTGTATCTGTGTGTCTGTGTGTCTGTGTGTCTGTGTGTCTTTGTGTCTGTGTGTCTGTGTATCTGTATGTCTGTGTGTCTGTGTGTCTGTGTGTCTGTGTGTCTGTGTGTCTGTGTGTCTGTGTGTCTGTGTGTGTGTGTGCGTGTGAGTGCGCGTGTGCGCGCGCGTGCGCGTGCCCGTGCGCGTGCGTGTGTGCGTGCGGGTGCGTGTGTGCGTGTGTGCGTGTGTGCGTGTGTGCATATGTGCGTGTGGGCGTGTGTGCGTGTGTGCGTGTGTGCGCGTGTGTGTGTGCGTGTGTGCGTGTGTGCGTGTGTGCGTGTGTGCTTATGTGCGTGTGCGCGTGTGCGCGTGTGCGCGTGTGTGTGCGTGTGTGCGCACGCGGCTGTGTCTATGTCTGTGTCAGTGTCATTGTCTATGTCTGTGTCTGTGTCTGTGTCTGTGTCTGTGTCTGTGTCTGTGTCTGTGTCTGTGTCTGTGTCTGTGTCTGTGTCAGTGTCATTGTCTATGTCTGTGTCTGTGTCTGTGTCTGTGTCTTAGTCTATGTCTGTGTCTGTGTCTGTGTCTGTGTCTGTGTCTGTGCCTGTGTCTGTGTCTGTGTCTGTGTCTGTGTCTGAGTCTGTGTCTGTGTCTGTATCTGTGTCTGTGTCTGTGGCTGTGGCTGTGCCTATGTCTGTGTCTGTATCTGTGTTTGTGTCTGTGTCTGTGTCTGTGTCTGTGTCTGTGTCTGTGTCTGTGTCTGTGTCTGTGTCTGTGTCTGTGTCTTAGTCTGTGTCTGTGTCTGTGTCTGTGTCTGTGTCTGTGTCTGTGTCTGTGTCTGTGTCTGTGTCTGTGTCTGTGTCTGTGTCTGTGTCTGTGTCTGTGTCTGTGTCTGCGTCTGTGTCTGTGTCTGTGCCTGTGTCTGTGTCTGTAGTTGTGTCTGTGTCTGTGTCTGTGCCTGTCTGTGTCTGTTGTCTGTGTCTGTGCCGTGCTTGTCTGTATGTGTGTGTGTTTTTGTGATGTGTGTGTGTGTGGTGTGTGTGTTGTGTGTGTGTGTGTTGTGTGTGTGTGTGTGTGTGTTTTTAACATGTTCCACAAGCACATTATGGTGTATTGAAAACAATACTAAATGGAATGACATTGGACAGAAAAAACGCCTTACCCGAATTGACAGGTTAGGTTAATATTTGCTTAATAATGAAATACTGAATGATCTTACCTATACAATATCAAATATCTAAAGTTACGAAGATTTAAGGGTTACTCATTTATACAATCGTAGATTTATTATCCGCTTATATACTTTGAGTATAAACTTTTCACTTAGTGATCATTAAAAAGGGGCAACATCGTATTGTTTTATTGCAGTTAAGATATACGTTGCCCAGTTATTTTCAGTGTCTGATTAAAGTTAATTGCTTCTTTTGCTTACAGCTGTAATAGCTAATGTGACTAATATTATTTGTTGCGTAACCCTTCACTTTCACTTTAATCGATGGATTAGTACACAAACATTTTTTAGAATTTATTGTAGAGATGGCATGTATTAGTCTAAATTGTAACATAAACGCTTTATACTTCGAGATATTATAGTAAAGGTAGTATTCAATAGACTTACTTCTGGGATTCTGCTAATTCTGTATCCTTATTAATGTTGGTGTTTATTGCATTGTTTTCACTCTCTAATTCTACAGCGACACCTCAGAGATTCCACCTTCACTTTAGTTGGAGTACTATTTTGTAATTTATGAAATGGTAGTGTTTCTTAATTCTATGTGAATGCAACTGAGGGAACTTATTTCTCTATCAGGATATCTAAAATACGAAGTTTCATTAGGACAGGCGCGTTTCGCACTGGCGAATCGAATTCCACTTCGTGTTTTATTTGACGCTAAAAGTGGTGCTCGTGAATAAAAGAAGAAAACTTTGGAATTTTCCAGGTTTATAAACTAGTTCACTCAATGTGAGATTTCTCAAAGATTAATGTTATTGATCGATGTTACTCGTTTTCTATGGATACGCTTTGCATTCACGTTGACTAGGAACTATAAACTTTTTTCATTGATTTCTACACCTCTTTGGCTTGCTATCAATCTGATTAATTCAGTGCAAGTTTTGAGAAACAACCAATGTTAATTTAATTACTTTTATAACTTATCTTAGACCATTTTGGGGGACCATATTAACCCGATGCCTATTAACTGTTAGATACTGCATTGAAGTCGACATTAATCGCTACACGCTTTTGTTATCTATGCAGTTCATTTTAACTAAGTGTGCTACAATTTTATTTAAATATAATTAAGAACTACATTGTAAAGTGCTCAAGCTGTAAGGTACAAAAATGATCACTGTGATGCCAACACGAATTCTGTTTTTTATTAACAAAACTGACAGACGAATCAGCGCAGCTATATGATTTGCAATTTTTTACATTTTGCAATTTTTTTCTTTTCTACAGTAAAAAATAAACGATACTTTAGTAGCTAAAAAGCAGAGACGTAATAGTAATTAAGAACTGATCAGTTTGCTACGCCACTTCTGGTTTACTTTCTTCATTTTGGGGCTATTTTAATGGAAGTAATTCATACGTTACTGATCCCTTTTTGCCTTTTTGATCACATTTTGATTTGATAATAAATATAACTATTAGTTTAACGAACATGGGGTTTTACTCAAATTTTGTGTTTTACTTGTTTGTTGTGTTTACGTGCATGTTCTTTTACACATTTATTTCCCCATATTGTGGCTTAAGGGCTATCTTATCTAAAACTCGTGACGCATTGGATATCTCTATATTGAACGATCGCACACTTACGCATGTTGTGTACTACGGCTTGAGTGATCTTCAATCAGCTGAGCTAGATGACAACTTTTTTATTCTATTTGTACTGTGTTGATATATTATCTTGAACGCCTTGTACGTTCGAACAGATGGCTACCAATTCTACTTTGCAATTTAAAATGTATTTAAAACATTTCAATTGAAGTCATTACGAAACCTCATTTGAGCGTTAATTTGTTGAAACTGTTTGCATTAAACTGTAAAGTCACATGACATTCTAAAGAATCTCCTTTGCGTTCCATTTTTAATTAAAGTAACTAGAATTGCTCAAAACTGTATTTCATATGCAAACCCCCTGCAGAACTTTTCAATAATAAACTTCGTAACATTTATACCTGACTAAAATATTCCTCCTTTAAATTGTATAGAAAATTTATTTAAGAATCTGGATAGGCTTTTACTCTAAGTTCCATTACATTACAGAATTTTTTTTACTTTCACCTAATTAAACCATATTCCCGTGTTCTACAATTTAACGCAAGGTAACACTACAAACAGAATAAATGTAGCTCAGTCTTAATTTGAGTTGTGGGGATTAAAAATTGTTAGTAAGAAAATGGACGTTTAGTTTCCATAAATAAATAATACCATTATTGATACAGTTTTAATGCCAACTTTTTCACACAATATTAGTTTTGTTTACTTGATGAGATGTATGATCTGTTCAAAAGTATTATAATTTATAACATTCAGTAAATGTGCTTAGACTTACCGAATTGTCATTCACAGGAACAGTGTTAATATGTATAGTTGCTGATCCCTACAAAATAAATGGTAATTAAACATTAGTAAAGCAGATAAGTCAAATAATAAAATAGCTACTAACTTAACTACTTGTAACTAAGTACTTACAGGTGAAAAACTACCACCACCCTAAAATAATAACAATAATAACTTATTTAACAATTGCAGTATAAAAAATTACGCTTCCTCCTAATCCACTCAATTGAAGAAGGTATTCGGCCTAAAAAAATATTGTATACTAAAAGGGTACTCTTATAAGCTGCTTACTTGTCCTTCTGTGCTTAAGTTTTTAAGTCTCTGGGCAAGGGCTCGCTAAATAAGAAAACGAATTAGAATCTATAAAGTGCTTCAAAACATTTCAATTACCTGAGCATCCTTTGTTAATTTATTCAAATACAATTGGACTGCCGCCTAAAATTTGAACGAAATCAGAAAATTCACTTTTCACATTTCACATTTATATTAAACTTGCTAATAACTAAAATTACTCCTACAAATAAAAAATAAAAGTAATCATGGCTTAGAGATTTCAGTTTCTGATTACGAATCACACTTACACCTTAAAAAGAGTAACATGTAATGTTATTAAAGCACGATTTGAAGTTTTAAATAATACAAAATCGCAAGCTGGCAACAGTAAACTAGTACATTCTTGTGTATTGTAATGTTTAGACTATTGATAGGGAAGTTGTTTGATACACTAATAAAATTTTCTTCTAAATACTAAGTTGTATTTATTTATTATTAATAGATTTTAGGCATTTATGAATCACCGTCAAGTGATTAAAATGCGCACTACAAAGATAACCGGCTAATTGAAGTATTTAACAGTGTTATAAGTTGTACGAGATGATAACATGTACATGTACATTTTAGAAGTCTCCATAAACTTTACTGAGATAAGGTATAAAACAAATTAAAAAAGTTAAAAAAATTTTAAAACCCAAATACTACATGTAATAAATACTATAGTTATCGAAGTCCATAAGGATTTAAAGTAAACGTGATAAGGCTGTATGTCGATTAAGTAAAATACAATTTTGGGTAAAACGTAATTAAATTAAATGATCAACTGATTCAGTAAGATGTTTGTCATCCATAATGAGTAGGTTGAATGGTAACTGTATATAAGGAGCTAGCTGAAGTAGTACAGCAATTACTACAGTTTTAAAAATATTGGCAATATAACATTGCCCTTCTAAACTGTAACTAATACCATCTAACTCATCTGATTTCAACACTAATTTCTGAAACCTATAAAAAAATTACAGCAGAAATAGTTATGTACTTGATATGCACGGCATTGGAGTACTGACAATGCATTAAAACAATGTATCAACAGTGTCACCACATTTTAGAAGTAGTACTTGCGTTCGTAAAAAAATACGTAAAGTGATAGACGCGTTATGTAAATGTATAAATAATAATTAAGTAATTAAGTCGTACGTAAGTGGATAAATTTGTAATAAAAGTGTAAAAAAAACAACTTCTTTGTATCAAAAGATTCGTTCTGTTGTAACGAATATCAATTGTATATTTATATTGACATGAAACATTGCTAAGTATTTTATTTTAATTAAAATAAAATAACGCTTCTGGCTGTGGCGTTAGGTTTTGGGTTTTACGTTCTCCCCATTATTATTGTACCGAACCTTCGTATCTTATTGCTTTGAAATTTTGTATAACAAGCGTACTGAGCTCCAATTTTAATGAGGTAAAGTTGGTCTTGTGATTTTACATAATTACTTTAGTTTGATAAATCCTTGCTCTGATAACAGCTATGAATTTGATTAAGACTAGTAAAGTAGATCTCACCGCTGCCGTATAATCGACAATTACCACCGCAGTGTTTCAGTTTTACATGAACACAAAACATATTTTATTATGAATGCAGGTCTTTACTCATCTTCATGTATCATTCATACCGTTAATAAATAATCATGTTTATAGGGAATTTTAGTGTGGACTTCGAAAAAATAACTCACTTTATCTCATTTTTAAATGCTACCCGACCGAACACAATAATGATTTCGGGAGCTTTGTAAATATACTGCACTACTACTCAGAACTGAAGTTTCCTAGACGCTATTACCTATCCACTGTTGGCGCCAGATAGTCGGAGATTACCGTACTGGTCATCTATATTAAAAATAACCTACAATCTTCCGATAATAAACCATTTTCCTCCAGATGTTCAATTTGTATAGCGTTTGGGGCTGATTGCACGCTTCACGCTCAATCTACCTAAGCGTTGTAACCGTGTAGTAGAGGTTGGTAAAGGGGTCGTTAAAAGTCCAAACTAAGAATAAACATTTTAAATAAGAATCTCCGTGTGATGCTGCATTATGGTCGATAAGAAATTTACTAGAAATTTTTGCATGAGAAAGGTGAACAATTATAATGTGCAGTTTTATGGTTTGAACTGTATTGAGTTCCATTAAGTTTTGTCAAAACCAAAAGCGACGTTGATTAAATTTTCTCAGTTCATGGCCAATTAGTTTAAACGTAAAGACAGGGGCATGGCAGTAAATGTTTCTGTTGTTTTGATCAGCAACGCCCGCGTTTTTAGTTAGTGTTTACTACGAAGAATCAAAGACCATCCCATTGAAGTACGTCGGAGTCATGCACTTTATCTGTAGAGGCTGATATCCAGTGAACATTTGGGATATAACAATTCAATCTTAGCAGACTGCTGTAGTTTTAGGCGCAGCATGTATCAAAGCGTTGTATTGTAAAATAATAACAGAGATCTGCTCTTTTTGGAACAGTTAATACCAATAACATTTAGGTGAAGAGTTCCTTAAACTAACTCTTTTGTGCCTTCAAAGGAGCACAGTCTTTATAAAAAGCCGTGTTTGAATTATTTGTATTCCGACAAGGAAGGATGACGTCATTCTTAACTTGTTCTCTTAGTTAGTGACTGAACCCATGGACTATCCCCACTTATAACCTTTAGAAAAGCATTTATTTTTGCTACGTTCCGATGCAAAGGTTCATCATAAGAAGAAACAGGTTTTTATTCAACTCTGTGGAATTGAAGGATATTGTGCATAGTCTAAGTAAACAGAACCATGCCTTATTTTCTAAATTGCAGCGATTTTGTCATGATGCGAAAATGCGCATCGGTTCCTTTCCAAACGAAACGCGAGTGCCGTATAGAAATCCAGAAGAACACACGATATTATGATTAATGTACTAGCATGTGTTAGTGTCAATCTCATACTGCTATTAGAAAATTAGTAGAAGAACTTGGACTAACTAAAAGCACCGTACAGATAATTATGAAACAACACTAACATCCGTTAAAGTATATTTAGTTCAAGGTTTGAGACCTAGTGATTTCAACAGACGATTAGAATTAATATCATTGATGAATGATGTGATCCAGGACAATCCCTTGCTTCTTAACCAAATATGTTGGAGTGATGGCACTCGCTTAATGCCCACTATTGGTTAACGTAGAACCCCCACTAAGTTCGTGAAGACCTGTTTTAATCAGTCTAGAGTATAATTGTATCGTGTCTTTTATTTAATGGAGATTTAATTGGCCCATACTTCTACCAAGAAACTTTGACTGAAGCTAGGTATTTAATTTTTTCTAAAAAAAACAAGCTTCCTTAACAGCTAGAAGAGATTTCTTTAGCGGAATGAAGTGGTATGATTTGGCAACAGGGCGGTGCTCCACCCCATAACGATCGAATTGTCGCTGACCATCTCAATATGACCTTCCCAAATAGATACATTGGAATCCATGGCCGATACCTTTGGCCGGTCCGATCACCAATTCTAACGTCTTAGATTTTTTTATGGGTATACCTTAAAGAGATCGTTTATAAACCACAACTTAGGAACCTGGAGGACCTTAAAGAACGAATTCGGGAGGCATGCTGTGGCATTAAGTATGCTATGAGCCCTACCAACACGCTTTGGAGCATGCTTAAAAAATTTTTAACCCTTACTTTAATTAGCATAACCGAATTTGATGTATTCTGGATTGTTCATAAAATTTTAATTCTCCTAGTGTTATTACTTAAAGACTACTAAGTGTGCAATGTCGATGTATTCATAATAAATCAACAATTAATTTTCAACCAAAATATACAGTGCTCCATTAGAAAATAAAAAGTTAAAGGTGGCCCTGAAGAAGCTGTCAATAGATTGAAGCTTTTGGTATGTGAGTTTAAAGGTATTTTAATGTCATTGAAATCTGATTTATAATCCTTTTCTGTATCTTTTCAAATAAAGGAGATATTACCTGTAAAGATAACTTACGACAGCCTGTATACCTACTCACATATAAAAAACATACCCTGTTTCCAAAGTGAATGAAAAAAGAGTTACGGTGAATATTTTTAATGACTGCTAAGTAAAAAAACAGTGATGTACAGTACAGAATATAATCAGGCGACTAAATTACACAAAAGCGAAAGGACATTAACAAAGCAAAAAAGTGCATGTAATTAAGAACATCATTGGTTCCAAAATACTACTTTTGAGCATATTTTAACGCAATTAGTCAACAAGAAAATCCGATGGCCCTCTTTAGGGGTAGTTGCAGCATCCCAACATAATTTTTAGACTCAAAATACAAATTTTCATCAAACGCCTGATTGGTATGTATGATCAAAAATGAATTCAAAAGACCGACAAATGACCCACGTCTGGGGACCTTCTCGCCAGAATAACAATGCAGGTTGTAAAAATTATAACTCCTTAGGCTAACTGATTAAGTCGTTGTGTTTACAGCCATACGATTTATTAATTTTTTGGAGTTACAAAATCAGAAGATATGAGATCAAACCATTTTCACCAAACGATTGAACATTTCCATGATTTACGGAAATGGTAAAATATACGTAAGACATAAGTACATACTCTATATTCAACAAAATGAATATTTACCGCTATAAACCAAATAAAGAATTATTGGAAACATTGCTTCAAAATAATACTTCCTGAGGTATGTATCGTTTTTAAAATTGTGTGTCAAATTATTAAAAACAACTGAATACATGTAAATACCAATGCAATACCTATTTATGGGTATTTATACTTACTTGAGATTTGGGGTCGTTGGGGTAAAGTAGGCCTAAATTGAATTGAACCGGCGGTCCAGCATTTGGATTATGAGGCTTGTGGGGCTTCGGTTTACGGTTTCCATTGAACTACAAAGTTGTTTTAAGGTTACGTTGAAAAATTACATTCCTTACCTTTCCTTCCACACCATCTGTAAGAAATAAAAAATTTAAAAGAGTCTAAACACGATTAACTACCTACCAAAAGGTGAAAGTACAAGAAGTGCACATAAGAATGCTACTGTTAAAATCATTATACTTATTTGAAGCACTTAAAAAAATTTGATAATACTTATACTATACCTATCAGACGGGAAAAGTCATTAGCCAAAGCGCTGATAAATATTTTTAATTTGTAAGAAACTGATAACCAGTTTTCGCTACTTAAATAAAATTATTTGCATGAGCGATAATTGCAGGTTTATCGTGCCATAACATATTCTACGAGCAAACAAAATCTAACTTTCGATTTCAATATTTTGTGGAGTATTCTGCTAAAGGAAATTGAATAAGTTTCTTGCTTTCTCAGTACAACTATAACAATTTTTAAAGCTATTATACGTCCTTGAAATAAATTAAAAAATCAAATTTGCTATCAATAAAACAGTTATATTTAGTTATCAAAGCAAATTTAAGCGGGATTTCGGTTATTGAGTTTGTAAGACGACGGCAGGACATTTTAACTATCAACCACATATGACGTTACCCATGATTATCTTTCATGACATCTCTATTGTCGTGCATAATATTCTATTTCAATAGAATAGAAGTAGCTGATATATTTAATAAATAACAAACAGAGCCAAAAGCTGTTAAATATCAAACAGTGCTGCAAAACAGCATTTACGTAGAATGTGAAAATCCACACATTACAACTATTAACCCAAAAAAGGCAATAGTACTTCACATAAGAGTGGTAAGCAGCCTATTACGTGCGAGTATCGTAATTCAAACGAGTGCGTAATAGGCGTTACCACAAGAGTTGTGAACTATGCTTTTCCTACACTTATAGGGTATAAAAGGAGAGACCTATAGGTAATACGAAACCCAGTAAGTCTTTTATTACCTTCGAAAGTTTTATACACGTACTTTATTTTATAATGCACGACTCTATAAAAAAATTATGTATAAATGTGTAACAGAATGTTATGATTTGTCTCAATTCTTACATTAAGAGTTAGAGCTAAAATTCGAAATAAAAAAAATAGAATTAGCGACGTTCCTGGTTTTGTTAGTTCCCTCAAATTAACCTCACTTGATTTAAGGTTAGCGAGAGTATGAAACTTTCTTTTATTAGCAGAAGGTGGTGCTCTAAAGTAATGTTAAATTTAAAAGTATCACTATCACTATCACTATCACTATCACTGACACAGTCACCGTCACCGTCATCGTCGCCGGCCACGTAACCGCCCCGTCACCGTTACCGTCACCGTCACCTTCACTGTCACCACCACCAACACCACCATCACCGTTACCATCACCATCACCCTCTATATCTGTATCACTATCACTATCACCATCACCATCACTATCACTATCACTATCACTATCACTATCACTATCACTATCACTATCACTATCACTATCACTATCACTATCACTATCACTATCACTATCACTATCACTATCACCGCCACCGTCAACGCACCGTCACCGTCACCATCACCATCACCATCACTATCACTATCACTATCGCAACTACTATCACTATCGCTATCACTATCACTATCACTATCACTATTACTATAACTATCACTATCACTATCACCGTCATCGTCACTGTCACCGTCACCGTCACCGTCACCGTCACCGTCACCATTACCATCACCATCACCATCACTATCACTATCACTACCACTATTACTATCACTATCACTATTATTATCACTATCGCTATCGCTATCATTATTACTATCAGTATCTCTATCACTATCACTATCACGGTCACTATGACTATTACTATAACTAGTACTATCACTATCGCTATCACTATCACTATCACTATTACTATCATTGTCACTATCACTATCACTATCACTATCACTACCACTACCACTATCACTATCACTATCACTATCACTATCACTATCACTATCACTATCACTATCATTATCACTATCACTATCACTATCACAATCACTATCACTATCATTATTGCCATCACTATCACTATCACTGTCACTACCACTATTACTATCACTACCACTATTATTATCACAATCACTATCTCCATCGCCAGCGCCATCGACATCACCATCGCCATGACCACCACCATCACCATCACCATTGCTTTCGCCATCACCATGGCCATCTCTGTTGCCATCGCCATTACCATCACTACCAACATCAACATCGCCATCGTCATCCCCATCGCCATCTCCATCGCCCCGTCATCGACATCTCCATCGCCATCACTATCTCCATGACCATCTCCATCACCAAAAATGCTTGTTCTTTAACGAACATCTTGCTCCTAATCAGAGAATGGTGCTGCGAGAAGTAAAACAGAAAGCTTATCGTCCATATGCATATATATATATATATATATATATATATATATATATATATATATATATATATATATATATATATATATATATATGTGTGTGTGTGTGTGTGTGTGTGTGTGTGTGTGTGTGTGTGTGTGTGTGTGTGTGTGTGTGTGTGTGTGTGTGTGTGTGTGTGTGTGTGTGTGTGTGTGTGGGATAAGAAATGTTCGCATACTAGTAACGAAAGAAGATGGGGACAGTCCGATGTATGGTAATTCATTAAGTGAAATAGATAAATTTATAAAATAAAAATTTACTGACATATTTTTTTGTATAGGGTTATCTCACTCCTTTTGTATCTATTTATTCTTGCAATTTTAGTTAAACATTAAGGATAAATGTTTTGTTATGCTAAAACTCATACAAATTATTTAATATTTCATACATACATGAAATAAATTAGTTCCTTTGATAGAAACTTAACTTAGTTAACTGATAAAACAAAACAAAAAGGGCGTTACCAGATCACTTTCTAGAAGATCCTGTGGCGACTGGAAATTTCTTTCACAGTCGACAGTAGACCAATATGATCACCCTGCAATACACTTTAATCCGTGTGTTAAAAGACTGAGTCACTAGACTATTACCTCGCCTTCACCGTTGTCTGGTGGCAAAAAATTCGACGATGGACGTTTGTCATACTAGCCGCCTTTATCCGGCTTACTAGTAAGAGAGTGTATAAAGCTTCAAACTTACGCATAGGGGAAATTTAACCTCTGCTCTAGAACAGGTGGTAGGCGAGTGTGAGTTGCAAACTCTCTGAAGCTTGTCTGAAATGGTCAAATACTCTTGATACAAATCCCAACAAGGAAAATTAAAAAAACTCGCATTTTTAAAGCGCGTCGCGCTGCTTTGTGCACAATACAACGTAGGTGTTCGTAGCCACTTGTGCGACGTAGCATCTCCATTGGCCCATGGTTGGCGGGGAAAATAGTAACGATTCTAATAATAACGTTGAGGGGGACAATAATTGATTATCTCATAATCTTTAACTGTAATAATTAAAGAATATGATTACTTAATAAAATAATCAATCAGGATACCTGATGCAAATTTTTTAAATAATATAAGGATTAGCAGAATTTCAGAAAGATATGTATCTGCTAAAGGGCACATATATAACATACTACTCTTAAAACTATTCTTGTGTTTTTGGGAAGAAATTTTAACCTGCTTGCTTAAAGTGCTTGAGTCTAAAAACAGAATTACAAAAAGTAAAATATATTACACATATTTCATAATGGCTGATGTAGAGCAGGATTGGAGAGAGAAGTAAATACCCTATCTTCACTCTACTACACATAAACTAATAGGCTAGTCAATTTAGGAATAAAAAGGACAGTTAGCTGAAAATTTGGGTACAGTCCTAATCACATTTATTCTTTATGAATTTTGAGTCGTTAAACACGAATCTGAGGTTTGCTGACAGATATTATGGCCGTAACATTGTTTTTTCTGCGAAAGCCGTCCAAATTTGGACAATTTTTTAGGTTTTTGGGCTAAATCTCGTTAATTATGAGTTTTTTTGAAAAGATCATGCTTTGTACAATTAAAGTAGATAAATTGTACTACAAGTTTTATATATAATAATTCTTTTTATGACTAACCGTTACGCCGCTAGAGCTCACTAATGAATGGCCAGAATTCCCAAAAATTAATAAAACGCTAAATACTACCGTGTTACATCATGTTTCCGTGGAATCGACCAATGATAATTTTGACTGTTTATTATAATAAACTTAATGTCCTGTTACACGTCCAAACCGCACTAGGCGTCGCGTATGCTTTCCGAAATAAGCGTGTTGCCAAGGCAGCCACAGTGGAAATGGGCGTGGTCGATATAAGGGGTAAAATGATTGAAAAATAGTTTCAAACACCTTACACTTACCATTAATCTACAACTCACAAAGCTCAGTCCGGGAAAAATTGTCTTTAGGGCCACCACAATCTTAAATTATGCTAAAATAAATAGTCTTAGGCGGGATGATAAATTAATCCTATCTGACTGTGGAAGACAGGATTGCAGCCTACTCAGTAAAACCATTCACCATTCAAATTCAATCATACTTCAAAATAAATTGATCCAAAAGCTTAAGAAAATTCTGAAATATACGAGTCGTCGTAAACTTGTTAAGCACACCCTGTACAAATGAAAATTCCCAAATCCTAAGATGTTAACTTGAATACTTTTTAAGTATCCCTCGTATACCTGTAAATTTATATTTCTAACTGTTATAAAAATTTTGAATTAAACAAATATTCTCAAATTATGATTCTAAATAAAATAAACCAAATCGGTCGTAATTAACGCAACAATAAAAAAATGTACTTAAAAGATAATCGTACTTGTCTTGGTCCAATAAAATTTAAATCTAATTCTTACGTATTACATTAATTAATCTTTTTTAGTGCGGTAGTTGTAGTCCATATGATCTGCTTTCGGTAATCCTTTTTAAATTCTTAGATGCACTATCCACAAAACACAAGAGGTAGCCGTATTCGCTCTACGCACTCGGATTTAGTACTCACTAACGCAGTGTCTATGATTTGTGCACTCACATGCCTGGTGTAGGGCTCGTTAGCCTAATATCAAATCACCTTATGCTGTGATGTTTGCTCCTCAAAACGTTTACCACAATGAAAATGGTTCCTTCCATATACACATTAATGTTTTTATTTGCTTTATACAAGCAATTTGCTATTGATAACGATTGTACACATTCAATCTCAATGATGATTCACCAATGACGTGACTAAATTTTACAAACTTTTATTTCGGTAACTTAAATGGTCACCTTCACTTTTCTTTATAATAATATTAGGTCACGCGTCCCACAATTGAACACTAATGACAAAATATTTGCTGTGTTAACTTCTAATCTGCCTAAGTACTTTTTATTTCTTGCAGAAAATCACTAATGTTTTTCTTCAACTCACAATATATTAAATTATTTATTTGTGAATGTCTATACGATTTATCCCCTTGTGGGTTAATGCAGCCGCTATACTTGCTCTGCTAAACTATAATTTTCACAAATAAATTCCAACACTAATCATTCTAATGGTTATCACGCGCGCGACTCTTACTCAAAACCGCTAACCAACTAGCTAACCACTCAAATTAGACACTTGTCTATATACGTTCTGCCCGCCATATTACCAATATGTGACAATAAATTCACGCTAAGATCAAATTTATCTAACACAATTGAGTATTTCGTACGTTTCTTTGCCGCGTCGAAGGTTCCATCGTGGAAGAAAGACGACAACGACGCTAAATAAACGTAGCCATCTCGAATTACTTTGTAAATTCACTGAAAACTTTCCAAAGAAATCATAAATTGCAATTATATTCACACTGTAGATCAACCAGATGATATCTAAACTTTATATGCAAATCTCACATGTGGGCTAATTCTATTTCCGCACAATCTAACGAACTCCTTCACATTCTATCACTTCATTCTTGAACATGCATTAAATTTTCCTATTGCACCATATTACAAAAATTTCTACAAACAAAAATATGCATACATATTCCTTTCCTTACTGCACGTTAATAAAATATCAATAGCTCAGTCACTCATACGTCTACAGCCATTTCTTTAGTCCAAAGACCAGTAGATTTACCAGTGTCGTATCAATAAAAATTACTCAAAACATTATTTCTCAACCAAATTTAACGCGTTCAACACGAAAATCTTTCTACAGCATTCAAATACTTCTTCACACGATAATCAATGCCTCACTGAATTCCAGTGGCATATCAATTACACCAACTTACATTACGCATACACAAAAAAAGATCTTTTCATACAATCTCACTTCAGCTTCACTCAAAACACGTTACGTACGTTATCAAAATATAACATATACACGGTGCATCAAATAATCTTAGAGTCCTTATAGTGTGTTATTTTCCAATAATGCACTTATTTTTAAATATTGTCCTAGGGCATTATGAAAAACAGAATGGATAGTTACGAAACCAAGGTGACAGAATAAACTCGATTATATTTTTTGCTAAAATAAAACTCAAACTCACTTTGTCTATTACTAAAAATACGCATGACAATAAATGTTAAAAATAAAATTCGATATCTGTTTTTTAACATACATAAAAATAAACAAGCTAGTGTGTCCGCTGCCCACGAGCTTAGCCTGAAATAAATATTTGTCTAAAATTAAACCGGAAAAAAATTGGAGACAAAAATAGTAAAAAACGTAGAATTACTTAAGAAACAGTATAATGAAACGCACAAGAAATCGTTTTGATAAAGGTAAATAGGTTGGACGGTAGGATCATGTAATTCAATCCCTTCAGGTTGAGGGTCGGCATTCCGTCCGCCCCTTTATTGTCGGTGGGCCCGAGAGGAGATAGGCAGCTGCTTCTTCCTCCTGTGCTGCTAAGGCTTCCTCAAGGGTATAAAACTGAAGACCACGGGTCTCTTGGATATCCAAATCTTCAGCCTCATACACTTGTTGGTCAAGGGCCAAAGATGCGTTGTTGCATGATCTGTGAACGAAAAAACCTAAAAAATTGACCAAATTTCAACGTTTTTCCCCAAAAAAAAAACATGTTCCGGGAATAATCTTTGTCAGCAAACCTCAGATTCGTGGTCAGCGACCAAAAACCATAAATAATAAATGTGACTAGGACTGTACCTAAACTTTCCGCTAACTTTCCTAATATGCCTATGCTATAACCTCAATATTTAGGAATTCTGGTAGTGGAGTCAAATTAGCTTAAAAACATGCATGCATTATCTCGGAATAAATAGCAATTAAATGACTTTTCATAAAACCTTTTGAAATCACATCGAAATACCTTACAAAAAAAGTTATAGATTAAAATTTGTACGCCAATTTATTAAAAAATGATGATTTTAAAAGTAATTTTACTAAAATTGACATAAAAGGGGTTTTTGAGGTCCATTTTTTACACTAATAATTATTACATCTTAAATTTTAAATTTTATTCGTTAAAACAAATATACGAAACGGTACATTAAATAAGACCGCTCTTAACTCTTCAATATTTCTAAAAACGCTGTTCATTGAACAATTGTTGTTAAAACCGTACCACATCCAAAGTTCAAGAGCTTTTATCGACAGATCTCCCACTTAGACGAGAATATTGTCAATGGTTGATAAACAATTTCATTGAAGATCCTCAGATTGTTGCTCGAATTCTTTTTACGGACGAAGCTTGCTTTACTAGAGATAGTATCTTTAATTCCCATAATTTCCACAATTGGGCAGATAAGAATCTGAATGTAATTCAAGAAGGTCGCTTTCAACATAAATTCAGCATAAACGTGTGGGCAGGAATTGTTCAAAAGTTTATTACTGGTCTATTTATGCCACCCAGTCGACTAGACAGCGCTGCATATTTGGAGTTTTTACAAAAACTTGTGGGAAATGTGCCATTTATTCAAAGCTAGACAATCTTGATGCACGGTGGTGCTCCACCACATTTTGGATTACCTGTGAGGCAATCCTGCACGCGCAGTTCCTTAACCGGTGGATTGGACGAGGTAGCGATGCTCCTGTTTAGAGTGCAGTTAAAGGAAAGGTCTATTCAGTTCCAGTAATGACTAGAGACGATCTCTCTTCCTTTCAAGGAAATTAGGCAAATTCCAGGGATATTTCGATCAACGCGAATGTCTGTAATACGTTGAACGAACGTTTACTTTTAAGTAAATGGGAGCCACATTGAGCAAGTGTTTTATTTTAATATTTTTATTTCTTGAAATTTTTATTTTAAAATGTATTATTAAAATAAAGCGCAGATCAGTTAGTTGCAGAATACAACTTATTTTTCAAATTTTCTCAAAGTTGAAGGTTGACGGTGCTGCTGAACGGGTAGTTCTAGTGATGCGATTTTCTTAAAATTTCTATAAAATTTTGACTTGTACAAGGTAGGTCCACCAAGATTTTCATTACGGAGATAAAGTGATTTTTCTACATTTTAAGTTGAACTTTGAGAGCGTGTAACTTTTTAGAGGTGTATTTCGGTATAAACTTTAAAGAAGGATACGTATCTTAATTTGGTCCTGGGAACTCACTGTAGAGTATGTCGTTGATTTTTGGGACAGCCTGTATAGCAGCATGAGCAAGGCGAGCGCTTCTCACTCCCGCATGTTCCATCTCTCTCTATCAAATATTCTAGTTTCGTCGTTACGTTATCTTTTCGTATTTTATAGAAATTACACTAATATTAATGAAAAAAGAGTTTTTTTGGCTGAATATACTTTTGTTAAGGTCTTACAATAACTCTATGCTAGTTAGGTAAGTAAAAAAAAATTGTTTCAATGTTATTAAGGTATATTAAACATTGAATTTCATGGATTTTGGATACCAAAAAAAAAATTGTTTTGGCTTTTTACAAAATTTGACTATTTGCTAAATTTTTTAAATAAAACAGAATATACCATCTTAAAGCACAGATTTCAAGCTTCAAAAAACACATCAGTGAAGTTTCAATATCACATTTTAAACTAGAGACTGACACATGACAAAAAATTAAAATTTACAATTTTTTGAAATTATTGAATGTTTGGAGTTCTGTATTTTTGGAAATAATTTTTTAAGATATTTTTCATATTACTCACCTTTTTCCTCCTGTTTCAGGAGTAAACATAAAAGTTTGAGACATTTATCTTGAAAATTAAAGAAATGGCAGGTGTTAAATTAATTCAGTAGAACATTTTCCTAAACCTTCGTATAAGTACTACTCGAATAAGTTTTTTTTTCACTTTTGAAAATACCTGCAAGATTGCTTTTTCATATAAATTATCGTGAGCTCAAATTGATCATCTAGATCAAAAGTTATGACAAATACAGTGTATTGCACCCGCGGCCTCGCGCTCCCCGAGCGCACACTCGAGTGCCGCTGTCACTGATTTTCGGGTATTAGAAAAAATTTCTTTATGTAAAATTGCCTGTTCTTTCGAATGGCACAGTTGGTTTTTCAAAAAAAAATTAATTTTTATGAGTTATTTCATAAAAATGGAATTTTGCAACTAGTTTGTTTAATAAATAATTTAGCGTACACCCAATTTTTGGTAACTTTTTATGTTATTCCTAATCTACAAAATGGAAATTAAAAGAAATTTCCATAACATTTTTTTTAGGATAATTATGCAACCTCTTTTATAAGAAGAAGAGAATAAGCAACATTGTAAACGCAAAAACCGTAATCTAAATAGACGTTTAAAACTTCATGACTGACAGAGGTTAATAGATATCTAGATGCTCAATTAAATAATTTTGTGTACTCATAGCTTTAAAATAGGTATTTCCCGGTTACTCCCGATGCACCGAAGATTTGTTTTCCCGTACAGCGGTGTTTTTTATTTTCCAACTGAAACTAGGGCAATTACGTATGGTTGGTAGCAGAATTGAAATGCTGCTGATATAACTGACGCGACAAGGCAATATTTTGATATAATTTTGATATTGATATATTTTTAATACTATTTATGTTAGTATTTTTCATTTTAAAACAAATAATAATTAAAATGTAAGCCTTGCTCAAAGCGCAAGTACGTCGGTCGCTCAATTATAACTCGATAAGATCGATAAGTGCAACTCAAATAAACACCAACCGATAACACAAGAAATAATGGTTTTATTATTGAAAAAAGTAACAAAAGGGTAGGTGAGTAATTAACTAACATCGAATTAAAAAATCTTAATGTGCTTTTTCTGATGAACACGAAGAAAAGGAAAATTTTATTCATATTATTTGCTTACCTCCCCATTCGACACATAAACTTCAACCTTTAGACGTTTCTTTTATGTCGGCCTTCAAAACTGCTGCTACTGAAATTGAAACATGGTTAAAGGCGAATCCAGGAAGAGTAGTTACAGCTTATCAAATATCGGAGCTATTGGGAAGAGCATATTTACGAGCTGCAAGTTGTGAAGTAGCCGTGAACGGTTTTAGGAAGTGTGGGATATTTCCCTTTCAATCAAATATTTTTCAGGAGGATGAATTTGCCATTCACTCTTCGAATGAAGCAGTGACAGATGGTAATATCTTAGCAATTCCAACTGTAGTAGACCCTGTTATTGCTGAACGCTCAAGAGCAGAAAGAGAAACAACACCTCCGATTACCGTGTCTAAACTTATAGTGCCTCAAGATATTTGCCCCCTGTCTAGCTATAAATCAAAGCCAAACCTAAGCCAGTTTCCACAACCATGTTGTTCTGGTGAAACTTCCAAAAAAGGAGGTAAACGCGGATTAGCATCCATCCTCACTTCGACACCGTATAAGAAGGAGTTAGCGGAAGGTTTGGGAAAAAGACAAAAAGTGATACCAAAGAAAATTAACCCGATTCAAAATAAACCAAATCCAGGAAATAAGACTGTAAAGCCTGAAGTCACCTTCTGCACACACATACACAAACCAGGACGCTGTTACTACGGGCTAACGTCCTGTAGTTATCTCCCATTTACTCCAGCGGCTAGAAGGGCACTCGCTCTAATTCTACCGCTCCCCAGGAGATCCCTTTATACTACAGCAGTCGACGGGCTGGACCCAGAATCTTATAAAGGGCTCTCCATTAAACAGATATTACACCTACAATACACCGACCAGATCATGAGGAAAATTAGCAATACAAACAGGCGACGCCTTGACCTAGAGATAATCTCAATACCAGAAGCCGTATTCTTAGAGATCACCTGCGTGATCCTCCAGTTAAATAAAGACGAACCCGCGGTGAGTTTACGTAATAAATTGCATCAAACGTGCTCCAGTGTCTCGCAAATCGCATATAAATTTGTTAGATATTCTTCTAATAATATTTCTTAATAAAGGAAATCCGGTAAGAGAAACATTCCTGTATCGCGAGTGTATTTTTACGCAACGGAAAACTATCCGCTATTTCGTTCTAGAAGGCCTGACCAATTTACCAGCCCTAGAATAAATTACGTGTAAATTCTCTCATTTTAATCCCGAGAAGAATCATGTACTTAAGACACCTGCATTCCGTCGGAAACAATTCTCAGAATTGTTCAATTTAGTACACGCAGTCCTAAAAGGTCGTGTAAACTCGCCTCAGATTAATTCGTCTACAACAATTAATAATAGAAGCAATTTTTAATAATAACGAACGTAAGAGATCGTGATAAACTCCGTCTTTCCTGTATTTAATAGGTAGAACAAGTTTCGCTTATAAGAAAGTTAAACTTGTTTAACAAAAACAGACGTTTTTCTGATAATAAAGAATTAATGCGTCTTATTTCCGGGCATAATTAAATGTTAGATATTCATTACTGTAAATACGTTCTCAATTAATTAAGAAATCCTGAGACCATCCTGATTAGATAGAGTAAATAATCAAACGCGTACGCACAAGTTGCATTTAGAAACGTGTAAATATTAACCTGTCCTATGTGAAGCATTCCAAGTAATGAGTTCACATCCAGCCAATCTGAAAGCCAAATCACATATAAGAATAGTAATGCGCACCAAGGTTACTTTAAATTATTGATTTTCTCTTTGACCTGCTTACAAACACAAACGCGATCCTTGGCTCCAGCTTATACAATACGTAGAATATTACACAACGCCACCTGACAAATACCAAGCCACCGTTTACAGGGCCGGCCTGAGCGGTCGTAATAAACCAAATTAAATCGTCATTATCAGGATTTTTGGGTCATAACACACTGTCAATTGAACTACAATAATTTATATTTCCACAGAAACGGCTCAGGAGCCAATAATCACCACTACTGTCCACGTGGGACCAACCAAAACGGGCGCTACCAGGAAGGACAACCCAGGCAACCTGAGAAGATTTTTTTTAGTTGTTAATTTATTTCATTTAGTTTAGTACCTGATTATTTAGTTTTATAGAAGAAATAGGTAATATACCTTTATAACATTTTTGTTGTAATTATTCAAAGTGTACAGTGTTAAGCACCAAAATACGAACCACCATCGTCTTGTTAAGACAAGACCCGATTTGAGGTAGACCGAGGCAAATTAAAATAAACCCTTTCAATTTAATTATTGTAAAGCAAAGTGGCTTACAGTGGTAACATTGATTTGATAAGAATATTTTTCAAGTTGTAAAATTGTTTCTTGAGGCGTTGGCTTTCTTTTCAAAACCGCCATTGCTGTGGAAGGTTTGGAAATTGCTAGAAAATTTTCCTGTTTCTATTCTGTAGATGTTAAGTATCATTTTTTTGGAAAATTTTCAGAATATAGTATCGCTTTGTTGTATAGAAGTGATATAATCGCTATTAAAGGAGGATATAATAGAAACTATTCACTCCATTTCCACATTTAAGTAAGCCGTTTCAGATCCTGTGAACCTCGTAATTAGCACTTGTCTTTCAGGTTTCAAACATAAAAGCATTTCACAATACTTCTTCAAAGAAATAGAGTTAACAAATCGATTAAAACA
>JARFJB010002128.1:1437500-1442626 GCA_036346205.1 Vesta saturnalis
GTTAACAGAAGGTAACTACACAATACCAGGAATTTAATTTCACATAAGGGAATGAAATATCCCTATATAAAGTTTTGGGCATTCGGCGTTTTGGTCATTCGACGCTTTGGTCATTTGACGCTTTGATCATTGTCGGTATAATGGCTCAACATTAAGATACGTCAGAATAGCCGCATTCGGTGGAATGGTCTTCTGCAATTTGGTCATATTCGGCGTTATAGTGCAATATTAAAATTCAGCTGAATAGGCGCAGTCGGCGAAATGGTCGTCTGCGTCGACCATTAAAATATGGATTCGGTGTTTTGGGAATTGGGTAGAATGTCCCAGACCCGTATACTTACTTGGGCTGCTGGATTGTTAGGAAAAATGGAATTCAAATCGAGTACAACCTGTTCTCTTGGAATAGTGTTGAAAAGTGATAAATCGACCTAAAAATCACCAATTTCTTTGCCAGTATAGTAATTGTGTACTTACTCCAGAGCCTTGGAAAATATTTTGAAGAAAATCGATTACAATGTCCTAGAATTAAATATTTAAAATAGAAATGTATTAACTGATTTAAACGCAATCTCACCCGCTTAGTTTGATCTACACTCTTTATAAAGGCATAGATTGTATTCTGTAACAAAATATTAATTAGAAAGAACGAATATATTAATACATTACTTACACGAAGATTTCCATTTGCTTTATAGCTATTAATCGCAGAGAAAACTTGTTGCTAAAAAATGGTTAATGTGAAAAAAAAAGGATAATGTTAAACAGTTACCTTAAACTTTACAGGGTTTAAATAATCTATATTGAAAATTGGAAATGCTCGGACAAAATCTGCTAACACCCCTTGGCTAAGATCAAATGGTCTGTAATTTCTAATGTTTCCTATATTGCTACCAGATCCACCATCACCAAATAAACCAAAAAGACTTCTTGCATTGACGTGGTGACGAGCTTGCACTAGCTACAAAGCCAATTATTGATTTGTTTGATGAATAAGGAAACGATAACGTTATTGGCACATTATGTTATGATAAGTGTCAGGATGCCAAACATACTCACCCCACCATTTGGGCAACCTGAAAATAAATATTCTTTTAGATTCCTATATGTTAAATCACTAAAACGGTTTAGACACTTTCTTAACATACTAAGAATGTACTTCAAAACAGAAGCGGTACAAATCTTGCAAAGTTTAATAAAAGTGTTTGATTACATACCATTAAATGCTAGTGCGAAAAATACACAGAGTAATGTTGCTCCTAAGTGCTTCATTCTGGAATACGCGTCCAACACATCATTATTTCGCATTTATATGCATTACTTAATTAGTAAATTCAGGAAGGAAATTGTAATTAATAAAGGAAAATATGATAAAAAGTGCATTGAGCTTATAAAAATATATCAATAATTTCAAATGCAACAATTTCCTTTATTTTATTGATTATATCTTTTACCTATTATTTTTCATTAATAGTTACTTTATCTATAGCTTGACTGCGACTTCAATTATAAATATAGGTTTTATTAACCCATTAACGGCCAAGGGTAGAAAAAACGTTGTAGGCACAAAAATTTTATGTTTCTGAGACAAATAGACATTGGAAAAGCTAAATCTAACAAAAAATAACGAAATAATTATTATAGATACTAAATGGTCCGTTTACGCATCTTTGACACTTAGAGGAATACTATAAAGCCTTTTTGACAAATAAATCTTTCCAAATCTCTTTGAATTTTATCAAATCGCCAATAAATCCCTATAAATCACTAATAAATCCTCATAAAACACTATATTATTTCTATTATTATCTATATCTACAGTGGTGTGAAAAAGTCCTGCATCACCTCTTAAAATTAATGAAAAATGAACTTTAAAGCACTACACGTGAATGCACTTCAACTATATTCTCTATATCAGCTCTATCTTAACTAAGGACTTAATCACAATGATAAAATAAAAAAACATTGCAGTAACTTAGTAAAAAAAGGCTTTATTCAAAATATCAAAAAATTACAAAAAAAAAAAACGTATACTGCATTATGCCAAATATGATCTTATTTAAAACTAATTTTAGTATTTAATCGGCCAACCCTTGTTTTTGATGACTAGTTGACATCTTTTAGGCATGGAATTCACCAGTTTTTCCAGTTCCTCCCTAGTGATTCCAGGCGTCCAACCTGATAATTCCATTCATCTCCATCCATGATTGCACAATCTTAGCTATATGGCAAGGTGCGTTGTCATCTTGAAACTGAAAGCTTTCTTCGCCAAACAAATCATTTCCACTTCGCAGCATTTTGTTCTGTAGCACTTCGATGTATTTTGTGGTATTCATCATTCCAGAGATGATGTGCAGCCGACCAACTCCTCGGAAGGACATGCAACCCCGCACCATAACTGAGGTTGGATGCTTAATTGTTGGCGAAAATTATTCCCCTGGAAACCTTCTGACATACGTATTTCCAGCATGATTATTGATGTTAAAAGTTGATTCATCACTAAATAATACTCTTTGCCACTGATCTGTTGTCCGCTTTAGATGTTCCTTTGCCCATTTCAAACGGTTCAGCCTTTGCTTCTCGGAAAGTAATGGTTTCTTACGTGCTTTACACCCTCTCAATTCAAAACTAATCAGTTTTCTCCTCACAGTGGAAGTGCACACACTTATACCTGTAGCTTCACTCCATATTTTTGTTAACTGGGTGGAATTGAGACGTCTATCTGCAAGGCTTGTTCGTCTTAAGACAGCATCATCTCGAACGGAGGTTTTCTTTTGTCGCCCACTACGCGGTTTGTCGTCGATTTTTCCAAACTCAGTATACTTTTTAATGATCCGAACTACTGTAGATTGGTTACATTTTACTAATGACGCGTTTTCGCGACTAGAAGCACCTTGCTTATGATGAAAAATAATTTCAAACTGCGTTTGGTCTGATAATTTCGTTTGCTTCGGTTTAGAACACATTTTAACTTTCTACACGAAATGCAAAATGTGAATAATGACTTAAAGTATTTTCAGCCCATATATACTAACAATTTAATGGAATTATTTTCTTCAAATTTACTTTAAATAGATTTTAACGACTTCCCTTTACGACCTAATAATTATGCTATTTTTGGAATTCTTTAAAATCTGCTTAATTAGCCGATTTGATTAATTATAATGACATCATTAGCAATAACACTAATGATATATGAAGTACAATCAGATAATTCAAGGTAGTTAACGAAATAATTCGAAAAATTTCTGTTAGAGTCCAAAAACCATTGTAGACGTGGTTGATGCATGACTTTTTCACACCACTGTATATCTACAGGGTGTCCCAATAGTGCAGTAAAGTTTTTTTATAGCGTTATTATAATAGATACGAAAAAATTATAAAAGCACAATTGTTAAGCATCTCAAGGTGCATAATCCAAAATTATTTATAAATATACAGGGTACTCTATAACTTCAAACCTATCCAAACATACCTTTTTTTAAATGGCATCACATATTTTTTATTTTATATTTGAACCCGGCTCGTTTTTACAAATCTCCAGATATGATGTTTAATTGGAGTATACCGAGAATTTTAAAAGTTATGGTCACTTAAGGCTAAAATCGTCATGAATTTCTAATGTAACCAATTTTCTGTATTTTATGACAAAGATTATTTTTCGTTAGTAAGTGAAGTTTACCAGATAAATTATATTTCGCAATTATTATACTTTGTATACTGGGCGAGTCAAAACGCAAATCTGTACTTTTCTCACTTAACTTAAATTGAATACCCTATGTTTTTTGTGCTCTCTGGGAAACCACTAAGTAACCATTTCATTTTTATTAATATTTCCCTATACCTAATTTCGACAGTTTCTGAGATATTTTCCTTTTTTTTTAACAAAATCTAGTTTTTTTATTTAATTTTTGAATTTAACAAGTTAGACTTAAATTACATGAACTTTTTTACGATCTGTTTTGCTAAAAATCTATAAATTGTTCTTTTTATCTTTCCCTATTTTACTTTATACTTAATTAAAAATTGTAAGAATATAAATAGTATAAACACTTTTATTAAAAAAAGTAAAATGGATTGTGATTTCATCATAATTTGAATCATTATTTAATAAGTGCTCTTCTTTGTTATGTGTGACTTTATTAATACTAAACAAAATTAAATTTAATTTAAATAGAACTGGTACTAACAGAAACTCATTAACAAATAATATCAAAAAATAAAAAAAAAAACTAATGAAAACTTTTAGCACAAATGACCTCCATTGACATCAATACAATGTTGTAGTCTTTCTTCAAAAGATCGTTGCACATTTTGAAGCATATGAACATTAATTGTTTGAAACACGTCTCGTATTTTTTGCTTCATGCCTTGCTGCGTTGTCGGTGGAATTTTATACACTTCATTTTTAATGTAACACCACATAAAAAATCAATTTTAGAAAGTCCCAGTGATCTAGGCCAGCTAAACAGTCCGCCTCTTCCTATCCATCCTATCCATTTTTGATTTTATCAAGTTAGCTATGACCTACACGAACTTTTTTACGGTCTGTTTTGGCAAACAAACAATAAATTATTCTTTTTATCTTTGGATAATTTATTTTAAAATTATTAATGTAAAATTGTAAGAATTTAAACCTTCTCAATAATTTTTATCACAAAATCCAGATCACTTTGACTGTCAAAAAAACGTTGACAATTAGGTAACAATTAGAATTATTGTCAATATGAAGTTGTGTTGTGTTGTTCTGAACTGTTTACTTTCACAATGAATTTTCCAATAAATGAAATGATTAATATAGTCCTGGTGTTTGGTGCTAGTGACGAAAATGTCCTACTTGCTACGGGAATGTATAAACAACGATTTCTTGACTGCAGACAACCGACAAAAAATTAATTGAACGATTTAACCGACAGGCATTAAATCAAACAAATGAGGGTATGTGCTTTTGGAAGTTACCGAGAATCCTCATATCAGTGTCCGTCAAATAGCAATGGAATTTGATATAAGTAAAAGTTCTGTCATAGAATTCTCAGAAACACAATATGATCCTTTATCATATTCAACTCCATCAGGAATTACGAGATGAGGATTATCAACAATAAACTTTTGAATGGCCAAGACAAAAT
>JARFJB010002129.1:0-52500 GCA_036346205.1 Vesta saturnalis
AGGTAAATTCTTAAAACTCATCGTTGATCGCAGGTCTAAATATTTCTATTTTTAAGAACCAACAACAGGAATTAATCAATTAGCGTCATTACATTTAAATATGTGACAGAAAGTGTTATTACAACTACAAGTATTTATGCAGTTCACACTATTAGTTTATTGTGCCGACTAGGAAATGTGAAGAATTATTTGTTCAATAATTCTTAGATTAAGTAATAGGTGTAAATGGAAATCACAAATTGATAAAACATTTTAAAATGTAATTTTATTAACATACAAAAGTAAATAACTACAGAAGTTTAATTAGTTAGGATCTAATTAACTGTCGCTGTCTTTGTCACTACTGCTGTAATCAATTTCTTCATCACTTTCACCTGTATTTACAGTAAAATCCGCTCTTCAACTTCATCAATAAAACCTTTTTCTATATATTATTGTTTAATCTTTTCTGTATGTTCACACAGCTTTCCATTCTTCACGACCAATTGATTTAAATTTATTATCTGCTATCACACATCTTCATATTTAAACGTAATATTATTACTCCTGTATAATTTTTAACTTGAGCCCATATCTTTTCAATTGGGTTTAGCTCTGGATAGTAGGATGGCAACAGAATGACCATGCTCAGCCGTCAACTTATCGATTAAATAATTTTTATGAACTGGTTGATGAAGTTTAATTTTCTCATAGAGTTCGGATATTCCACTTTGTTCCCACAATCTGCATTAAACCTTTTTCCAGGCACATATTGGATTAGGCTCGGTAGATATGTTGTGGTAAAGTGCATTATCAACCACTAACACAGAATCTGTCTCGAGATTTGAAATAAGCTTTTCGGTCAACCACTTAATATAATTCTTAGAATTCATGTCGTCATGATGACTTTAATCTCAATTTAAACATCAACAGTGCATTTGGTACAAATTCTGTAGCACCACCACAATGTAACATTATTTGGCGTTGTCCTTTTGAAACAGGTGCTTTCACTCCTTTGTTACTGCTGTCATACCACCCATGTGAATTGTTATGTGAACTGTGCAAGTATGATTCGTCACTACAAATGGTGTTTCTGCTCTCTTCTCTGTGATTCTTAATTTTTCTTAAAAATGTGATTCTTTTCGCTCTTATTGCGGTAGACATTCATGTTTTCTTTAATCTTCTGCCATTAAAAACCCATCTTTTTCACAATCGATTGAAAGCTGCTTAATGTTCCTCTTAAATGTATCCCTTCTTCTTGGACAGATGCGAACACATGTTGCATTGTTGGTTTTTGCCTTTGGATATACACAATATTAATCTTCTAACAACTTCTTCATTAAACTTGTCGATAGTGGATCTAGGTGCTGGTTTATTTATTGTTTTACGAGGTGAACCAAATGTACTTCCTTCAGGTTTCAATCTGCCTTCCTGTGTAATGCGTTTAACTGTTCTTCTGGATATGCCTGTTGCTTCTGCTAATTTTTCATACACACGATCGACAGGAATAATGAAATCCTTTGATTCTTCTTCTCGCTTCATAAAGTCATACAATTTATAAATAATTTCACAAGCTTGACTGTCAACTACTACTCCACTCATGTTCAATACGTTTACTTGGCAGTTTGGACAGCAAATAAAGATGATTTTGTATAAAACAGAAGGAATAAACTCAAGAGGCAACGTACAAATACAATGTGAAGTAAATGAAGCGAATGACTACATTTATAAGTTGAAGTAGCATACTTGTCGAATACTTTCGACGCGTTTGAGTCATATGCGCATGGAGGGACGAGTGTCACGACATTTTGAAATTACTTTACCAATTTTGTACACTCGTATATGCGTATACTTAGTTTTTAACAGATTTAAGAATGTTCGTTAATAACTTGATATAATCATGTTAATAGAAAACGAAATATATATTATGGGAACGAGTTTGACTTTTTGATTTATAAGAAATGTCGATAAACGTGAGGAAGTTTTATTAATATTTTGTTTTCCTGTTCGTGACCAGAGAAATGGACTGTTACTCTTCCAAGTGCAAAACACCTGTATTATGCATCAAGGGAGGAAAATGCATTATGTTTACTGCGGTGCAATGTGTAACCCGAGGGCGAAAAGGAAAGATGGCATTTCGCTCCAGAGGTGTATGTACGATTTTCGTACTCGCGCAGACGTTTACCTAGTTTTTAACAGATATATGGTTGTCCCTCAATAACTTTAAATAATCTTGTTGGTCGAGAATGAAGTATGTATTATGGCAATGAGTTTGATTTTTTATTTATAATAAATGCCTACGTGAGTAAGTTTTTATAGTCATTATTTCCTAGGTAACAAAAAGAAATCTTAGCTCCTGAAAAATTCTAACATATTTCACTTATTTCTTAGTAAAATTTCTATTTTATCAAAGCAGTAGGTACCTGTTTTATTACCTACCTTCAAGAAGGATTAAATACCCGTAGGTACCGGTAATAAAAATGTATCTGTTCTCCAATAACGTTTGTACTGTAAACTTGATTTACAGTTAAAAGAGTAAATATACACAATCAGCTATTTTCAATCCACTACGTCGTATCCCCAGTCCCTGTTTTTGATCATAAACTCTCACTCTCGTGAGTGCGAAAATCAGTTTCTGCACTACTTGTATTACCTTACCTTTACTATTTATGAGCGCTCCATATATTGCACCCTTAACTTTCATAATAACAACTACTAATCCTCGTATCCCACAGCATTTGCAAAAAGTGCAATACTAACATAAGGCGACCATTCCTCCCGTATTATACGCAACAGTCCCTTTCTTAAACATTTCATTTCATATATTGTTACAAGTCCAATCCGCATTAGGCGTCGCATATGCTTACAATAGTAAGCGGGTTCTCAAGACAGCTACAGTGGGAAATGGGCGTGGTCAAGATAAGGAGTAAAATGGTTAAATAACAAGCTCAAACACCTTACACTTACCATAAATTCACAACTTATACAGCTCAGTCCGGGAAAGCTGAATCTTGGCGCCACCACAATCTTAAATTTGCTAAAATCAATCGTCTTTGGCGAGATAGTAAATTAGTCCTATCTGACTGTGGAAGACAGGATTGAAGCCTATCAGTAAATTTCTACACTAACTTCTCAAAGTGAAACACACCCCCAAGCGATTCAACTTAGAATTTCAGAAAATTTAATACAACACGGGTCGTTATAACTTACTGAACACAGCCTGTATAAATAGAAATTTCCATTCATAAAAATGAAACGTTAACTTATGTAGTTTTTAAAATTTCCCTCGTATATCTACCACTTTATATTTCTGTCTTCAATTTAGAAAATTCTAAACAAACTAAACGAAATCGGTTTAAACATGAATTGTTATCTAACACACAAACTATTCGTGAATTGCTGAATAATTCAACTTCAGAATGCTTAGTGTCTGTACCATCAATGAAATTGTTATATTTTATCAATACTTTATCTCTAAAACTGTATATAAACATTCATTGATATGTTTAAACTTTAATACTTCAAAATAGTAATTTTTGCTGAATGATAAAGAAAAGTACTTTGTTAATAGTATCCTGCTTCAATACTTCAAAGCTAAAATGAAACTTTGCAGCGGACTTGGCTTATTACACAATTTCAGGTCGATCATCAAACACCAAATAAACAAAGATTAAATTCGGTTATACACAACAAAGAAAAATGTAACCTGTTAAGTAAATTCTACAAATTTATCACCCCTGACATAAATAAACAACAAGATCAATTAAATAATGGATGTATATATTGACAAATGCGCATGTAAATCTCTACAACACCGTGTTTGAATAAACCACAAATCCTTAATCATAAAACACAAACTAGCTCAGGTCCGATTACCTTTTACTTTGAAAGAGCTGTAATTAACATAACAACAAAAGGATGTACTTAAGAAGTAATCGTACTTGTCTTGCTTCAATAAAATTTAAATCTAGTTCTTACTTAATAAGGTAATTAATCCTTTTCGGTGTAGTAAAAATTGTAGTTCATATAGTCTGCTCCCAATAAACTTTTCTAGTTTTGCAAATGCACTATGCACGTAACACAAGAGGTAGCCGTAATCACTCACACAGTGTCTACAGTTCGTTCACTCGCGTACCTGATATATGGGCTCCTTCGTGTTTGAATAAACCACAAATCCTTAATCATAAAACACAAACTAGCTCAGGTCCGATTACCTTTTACTTTGAAAGAGCTGTAATTAACATAACAACAAAAGGATGTACTTAAGTAATCGTACTTGTCTTGCTTCAATAAAATTTAAATCTAGTTTTTACTTAATAAGGTAATTAATCCTTTTCGGTGTAGTAAAATTGTAGTTCATATAGTCTGCTCCCAATAAACTTTTCTAGTTTTGCAAATGCACTATGCACGTAACACAAGAGGTAGCCGTAATCACTCACACAGTGTCTACGGTTCGTTCACTCGCGTACCTGATATATGGGCTCCTTCGGATATCATAACATCACCTTATGCCTTTAATCTTTACCCTTTCAGACATTTATTACAATGAAGAATATTTACTTCCATGTAAATAGTAAAACTCTTTATTTCCTTCGTACCCTCAACCTGGTATTACTAACACTTGTACCAATGTACCTCATACAAAATCAATAATGCTCACAAACGATTTAACTAATCTTTACAAACTACTGTTTCATTTACTTAACTGGTCACTCCAGGCTTTATTTATATAATAACTATGGATCACGCGCTCCACTACTAAGCACTATCACAAAACACTTGCTACGTTATGTTCAAATCTGCTTTTGTACTTTTAAAATTTCTTGGAAAGAAATCACTGATGCTTCTCTTCAGCTTCTCAATATATTAAAGTAGTGTATATCTCCAATTTCATAAACAACACCAACACTAACCCATTCTAATGGTTTACCTCAACGCGCGCGATCTTTACTTAACTTTTGCCCGTCGGTTCTGACTATCAAAATCTAAATCTCCCTTCTCCCATTTGGCCACTCACTTGTGTACCTTCTGTTCGCCTTATTCTCAGCACGTCACAATAAATTCGCGCTGAACTTAAAATTAGCATATCACAAATGAGCATTCCGCTGCGTCAACTCTCGCATCACAATGTCCAACATGGACAACTACGCTACCCTTATACAACACTCGTCGCCCTCTTTATTTTACGTGAAAGTTCATAAAATCTCCTCGAAAAAATCATATATCCTCACCACATTCATTCCTTATATCCTTCAGATCATAGCTCAACTTTTCATACACATCTTGCATGTCGCGAATTTTACTTCCGCAAAATTTAACGAACTCCCTCACATTCTATCACCTTTATTCTTGAACATTCGTCTATTTACCATTATTGCATAACATTACAAAATTTCTACAAACAAAAATATGCACATGAATCCCTTATTGTACGTTAAAGAGCATAAAAAACTCATTTATCCGTAAGTCTACACCCTTTCATTTAACCAAATTGCTCTACACCTGGTAGCAAAGGACCAGTAACTCTACCAGTGTCGTATCAATAAAATTTATCCAAAACATTATTTCTCAACCAAATCTAACGCTTTCAACGCGAAAATCTTTCTATAACATTTAACTATTACTTAATACGGTAACTAAGGCTTCATTAAAAATCCAGTAGCGTATCATTTATACCACTTACACTACGCATACACACAAAAATATTCTTTTCATGCAAACTCGTTTCAGCTGCACTCAAAACACGTTACCTACGTTATTAACTGCACATACACGGTGCGTCAAAATAACCTTACAATATGTAATTATTTGAATAAATTATGTAAATGTTTCGTATTTATAAGGAAGTCCCTTTTGTCCTGTTTCTGACGTTTCATTCACTAATTTAAGTGATTAAGTACGAAAAGAGAGCAGCCTACAGATAGGACATAATAGGATGAAACCGCAAGTTCTACAATTTATGAGACCTTTCTAGTACTCTTGTCTACCTAAATATATCGCCCGCGATCCCGCTTATGAGGCAGTATTAGGTACCAAGTCTACCGCGAAAAAAATTTGCTTACGGCCTCACGACGGTGTCTTGTACGTGTGGAAAATAAATATACCGGTGCATGTAAATAAATATGGTGTAAATAGTTCGTTAATTAAGGTTAAGTGTTAATGAATAACTTTTTTTAAATAACTAATTGTTGTAATGTAGTTTGTATCTAGCACGGCAAAAAATCAGATGCCAAACAGAAAGTGTACACTTAATAGCGGTTTGGAAAGTGAGTATCCATTTATTAAAAGGACAACCTCAGATAGTGATGTAGGGTGCCTAAAATGTTGTTCAGCTTTCACTTGCACATGGTAGAAAAGGGGATATTGTTCAACACACATAATCATAACAAGATATTGCTGCTTCTAGCAGTAGCAAAGTGTCGTCTTTTTTTTCGTCAAGACACATTTGGAAATGAAGAACAAGCGCTATCTGCGATTGAATGTACTTGATCATACCACAACGTGATGCACAATCAGTCGTTTCGTTCTATGGATTACACCAGTAAGCTAATAAAAAGTTAACGAACAAAATACACCCACGTACCACACAAAATTAAAAAACACCGAACGCGTTTCGATAGCTACGCTAGTCAACCGCTGATGATAATAGCGTAGCTATCGAAACCCGTTCGGTGTTTTTTAATTTTGTGTGGTACGTGCGTGTATTTAGTTTGTTACAGATCCTGCCACAGTTCCAGTGTTCCAGATATTTTTCTAATAAAAAGTTGCTTACAACAAAAATTTACATGTGCTAGAACCAAATCTGAAAGTATTGCGTGTCACATTTTACAAAAGGAATCATTAAGCTCAATACAAGATCATCTTGGAACGGTCAAGTTTGTAACCATCATACTGTTCAAATCACAGCAGGGTAAAAATTTGTCCTGTACTCGTAAGATATTTTATGAAATACAAGGGCATTCAAGTTCAACTTTTGGAAGCTTAATATCTTCCAGGTGAAGCTTCAGATATTATATCCGAATGTATTATTAAAACGGGTGACAAATACGAATTAACAGCAAAAGTAATGGCATTGTGCACTGACAACAAAAACTGCAATTTTAGAGGAGCGGAAAGGCATGGCCAAAATAATGTCGTTCATAAAGTTCAGTAGTTACCTAAAATACTTTCAGTTGGGATGAACTGTGCTGCTCATATCTTTCATAACTGTATTCAAACATCAGTAGACTCGCTACTTATTTATTGACATCCATGCAATTATTGTGAAAATCTATGGCTATTTCTACATTTATACTGTTAGAGTTGAACAATTAAAAGAATTTTATGAATTTGTTAATGTTGAAGTATGGCTGTGGTTTCTTCACTCTTCGTTGTATATTTCATAAATGCATGCTACAAGTGGAATCTGACAAATCTTTTATGGTAGAAGTATACACCTTGGAAAATATAATTTTACTCATATTATTAACCACGTTGATTCTCTAACGCCAATCTCAGTAACAATGGGCCATAGTTCAGAGCTAGTTTCCATGGGTTAACATTACGCCATTTTAGGCCAACTTACCTTAGTCCAATTCTGCTTCCTTAACAAATGACCTTTCAACGATGTATATCTTATTTAATTTTTTCGATATATGTCAATTTACTTTCAACGTCAAAGATAGAGGGCGTCACTAACACCTTACACTCTACGCTATCCACATACAAACTTCAAAAGGCTTGGTAACCAATTCTTTTAAAGGCAAAATTCACGCGCATGTAGAAATCAAATTATCATATATATATAAATTTGAAATATAGAAAAAGGAAAATGCATTTTGTTATTACTATTATTATTGAATAATTTTATACACCAGAAGTAAATCCTGTACGCACTTAAAATACTTGTCACTTACATAGTAAGTTCATTAAAATCGGCGCAGGTTTATTGAAGAAACCATTAATAATGGAATAAAAAAAGGGTGTTGGTCAACAGCACTGGTACACTTTTGAATTTGAGGTCATCCTCAACACTCTTGTGTTACGGATGTCAAGTACTTCCGAAACTTAAATTGGTCCTCGAGTCTCGGATCTTAAGAATAACCACCACAAGAATCTGTTTATAAAAGCTGATTGGTTACTTGGAAAATTAAAATTTGAAACGTCGCAAAAGTTTCCCGTTAAAAATCACGCAGGTACATATATACAAGTGCTAAAGCAAAAATCACTCGTATACAAAATTGGTGTCTCGCAAACGTAGAAAGGCATGAAAGCGTGGAGCAATTTAAATCTTGTGAAGAAGGATTATTAGACGCCATTCGCATACATGACTGCTGTCAAGACGAAATTGAACAAATTGTGAGTAAAAAGGAAAGAGTGGATTATGAAGATCCATTATTTATTGAACAAAAATATCATGATACACTTGCTATATTAAGAAGATGCATAAAACGATTAGTCACACTCTCTTCTGCACCATCAACACCTCAACCCGTTATGATGCAGCAAGTTTCGATCAAACAATGGTAAAATTGCCAGATATTAACATTAAAGCATTTTCGGAAAAAATAGAGTGGCAATCATTTTATCAACTGTTCACAGCATTAGTCGCTGATAACACTGGGTTAACGAACGTGCAACGATTCTTATGTCTAACATCGTTTCTGCGCGAAGAACCGTTAAAACTAAGAGATAATTTAGAAGTTATTAATGAAAATTAATCCACCGCTTAGAAATGTTACGCAAAGGCAATCAGTGATTAATGCACATTTAAATTATATTTTAAATGTTAATTCTATAAGTAAAGACACAGCAGGTCGACTTAGAGAATTTGTGACCACGATTACTAGAAGCGTTGCAGAGTTAAAAAATTTTAAATATTCGGAAAAAGAATTATGCGATTTGATGTTGATCTATCAATTTTTGATAGTTTTATAGCATAGACGGTGTGCTATTTTAGAATATTTCGCTTGTTCTTAAAATCCAGTAAAACAATTTCCCGAAAGGACTTCGTTACATTCGAAAATTATGACTACGGGTACTGTTAAGCCACGCACTGTTTGTATAATTTGTAATGACAATTTGTTACGGTCCGAAACCGGTTACTTCTTTTGTTATAAACATTAAAACTTAGTGTCCACACTCACTATATCATCATTAGATTCTGTTACCGTCAATCAATTAATGTATTTTCACTAACCATCATTGAGCTACTATTTTTTAACATCAATGGTTTTCTACAGTTTTAACTTCTAGAAGATATAGTTATTAACAAAATTGGCCGCAGTAGGCAGATTAGGCGGGTGATTTTTGCATAAACGGCATGTCAATTGGGGAGAAAATGAATTACATTTCGGCTAATTTATAAAGCATCCGATCTATTAGGGATTGATTATGCTGTGAATTTAAATTATTTAGACCCCGGTTTATTGGAGATTCATCATTTTACCTGCTCAACGAGGTGCGTATGACATAACTTCCTACCATGTGTAACATGCTTTTTCATTTTAGCTATTGTTTCTGAGACTTTTGATTCTCTGATTTTTAATTATAAAAGGCCGGAGCTCACCGACACTATCTTTTCTGCTTTTAAATAATTGGAAATATCGTACAATTGATGGAATTGAAATTTGATTAATAGCCTTCAACGATCTGTATTCAAACACGTTTGTTTCAGAAGTAATTTCTTACCCTTTAGTTATACTATTTTTATAGGTCGTTACGTTTAGGTTTACAATTTCCTTTACTTATATTTTCACCTAAGGGACACAAATTTATTATGGGGAACATCGTTAATGCTATCTCGGAAGATTCACTTGAGATAACTGACAGAGAATCCAGTCAGGAAACCTGTGAACCAAAACAGGCACAGGTTGATCCTATGATAGCCACTTGCTTTCTGGTTTTATATAGCTTTTGTATATTTAAATTCTTTTGATTACATATTGCCTTGTGTGTACTTTTATGCTTCGACTGGACTAATTATGATTTTATGCTTTTACTGAATTGTGCCCACTAGTAGATTTAAATTTGATTGCACACCTATATTAATGACTTTATCAAGATAATAGATAGTGAATTAATACCGAGTAACCAGTTCTAAGGTTGAAATGTTTCCTTGCTTATTATATGCCTAACTTTTCTATTGGGGTTATTGAAGAATACTTTTAAACTTTTATAACAAACGTTCAAATTAGAAATGTATTTCTGCATGTTCATCCTTTTGTAGATGCTTTTGCAAATACTTTTAATTTACTTTTTTTGTTTAGTTCTCAATGCAAGGAGTATACCACCGTGTAAATATATTTAAATCTATTAAGTGATTTTGACGGCTTAAAGTCTATAAAGGGTAGCATTTTTTTCTCTTTAACTATTACAGTTTATGTTTCTCAGTGTAATGAATTTATTGTAACAAATAGCTTAACATTTTTTTTACTAAATAAGGGGTACAATCCAGTTTAATTAAATCTTTGAGTTATGACTCAAGTATAAAACAAGTACTTGGTTAAATACTTCAGGGTCAGTTTTTAAGCCAATTCAAGTAATTTTTTGTTGTAACCCTTATTGGTAATATCATTATTTCCAATGCTGATTATTTCATTAGTGTGTACCAACGATTACTTATATTACTTATATTTAGAAAAATAAGGAAACCTTACTAGAATTGATTTATTTTAAATAAAACTTGTTTTATCGTCCTCAAGACGATTGGCGAATACTGAAATCTCATATGATTATCAGAATCCAGGTCAGTTCAATCTAATTCTGACTGCAATGTCCATAAAAAGTCTCATGTTTTACACCTGCTAAGATTTTATTAGATTGGTGCAGTACAAATTCATTTATTACAACAGGACTGGTGGAAAAATTAGGATATTCGCCATATAACAAAATTTTAAACATTTCTGGAATTGGGGTTAACAATTCCGCTCACACCAGATGGTAGATGTAATGATTTATGCGGAGGTGAATAAAAAATTATGTTTAGGGCTACTTGTGCCGTTTTAGATGTAATCAATGGGAAAATCCCACAAGTCTCTCTCAGTACAAAAATTTAAACACCTCCGCAGCTTAAAACTTGCAGATGACACATATTTTAGACCTTCGGAAATAGATATTCTAATTAGAGGTAATTGTCATTATGACCTACTTTTAAATAGAATAATTCGATTAGGAAATATTTCCATGTTTTACAAAATGCACAGTTAGGATTAATTATTGTAGGCAATGTTACTGTCATTTCAAAGAAATTCCTATAGCACTTCCTTCTTGTCCACGTTCAAAATCAATTACCTAACATTGCTATGGTAGTGCAGACTCAAGAAGAGCCGTCTTTGGAAATTTTTCCAAATTCTGGAATTATTTTACCCAACGTCCCGCATTCTTTAGAAGATCAAAAGGCCCAAGAAATGTTTCTATCAACGACAAAGGTTTTGTTTGATGGCACCTATAAGGTTGCCACTTACTGAGATAAATTAGAAGATTCATTATAGATAGCTAACAGTCAATTTAAAAATTTAGAACGCGGATTTAACAAAGATACCGCCTATTTTTAAAAATATAAAACATTTATAGATGAATATGTAGCACTACTACCAAGAATTTTCACAGAAAATGTCCACACAAAATATCGTGGAGCTAACTGCGGAAGATGGTTCAAATAAAGAATTAGAATTAAAGTGGAACGCAAAGGAATTTTTTTTTGTTCCTGTATTCCAAAGTTAACTATGGAGAGTCCCGTAACCAAGCAAAAAATTCTGTCAACCATTGCACAATGTTATGATCCCTTGGGGCTATTATCACTTATAATAATTAGTGGAAAACTTTTAATTGAAACTGCATGGGCAAAAGATTAGATTGGGATACGGAATTTACGGATACATCACTTCTTATTCAATGGAAGAATTTTACAAAAAAATCTTGCATACCTGTCCGAATTGAGAATCCCGCGTTATTTATTTATAATTTTACGGGTTTGCAGATACCAGTACCAAGTCTTATGCAACGTGCGTGCATATTCGCGCAGAATATTTAGATGGCTCTATTTCGTGTAATCTATTATTATTTAAACCAATAGTGGCTCCTGAACTTGATCTCCCTCCCACACTTGGAACTATGTGCAATGGTACTTCTTTCGAATCTAACAGCCCAACTTTTAGAAATTTTGAAAAATAAAATTGAGGATGTCAAGTACTTCCGAAACAGTAGATATCCATCACAAAATCGTAATTCTGGTTTGACTTCTCATAAAATATCATTGGTGTATTTTTTACGTTGTTTTGTTTGTTGTTAGTTGTTTTTAGTGTTTCATTGTTTAAGTATTAGGTTTCCGTTTTAACAATGCCGCGACATAATTTGTTTTCGAATAGTGAAATGAGTGATATGGTAGCAATTTCCGCTCAAAAAATTTTAATCAACGTAGCCAGAAGTTACGGAAATATTTTTCCGAATCGTAAACAACCAGACAGAAAATTTTTTTAAAGGTTTTTATCAAGATTGCGAGAAACAGGTAGCTTTCGCCCTCGCCATCATGATGGACGACCTATAGTGCGTATCGTCTAACAAGAAGAATTGGTCTCAGATATATTTAAATTGATTCGTCCATTAGCACTCGGCGAATATCTTCAAATACTGGGTTATCTATCATCATTTTTGTATGAGCAGCAACTACAGCCGTACCTTTGCACATCAGTCCATAATTTATTTCCAGATGATTTTTTGTCAAGAGCGAATTTTTCTAAATGGATTTTAAGCCATCATCGACGTCATCAATCTTTTATAAACAATATTTTGTTTACGGATGGGGCAACCTTTACCAGAAGAGCAGAAATTGCCATATGTGGTCGGCCAAAAATCGAAACTACGCAAGGGAGCATGATTTTTAACACGAATTTAAAATTAATATTTGGTTTGGTATAGTCGACGATTCTGTTATGGGTCCTTTTGCACTTCCAGCTAAACTGAATGGCCACGAAAATATAAGCTTCCTTAGTATAACTTGATTGGCCTGCTGGAGGAGGTTCCTTTAAACGTTCGTCGTGCCATGTGGTTTCTAAAAGACGGCGCTCCTCCCCCATTATCCCATCGCGTTGCAAAATCGCTTAGATAATGTATTACCGTATCGTTGGATTCGAAGAGGTAGTGAATATCGTTGGCATCTACGAAATCCTGATTTAGATCCGTGTCCGTGTCCGTTTCCGTGTCCGTGCCCGTGTCATTGTCCGTGGCAGGAAGACTTCATAACTCACGGTTAGCATACAACGAAAATCATCCAATAATACTACCGCCTAGACAACAATTAACAAATCTAGTGACATTAGATGTTCATCAATGGACGTTGGATGTGTAGATTCAAGTCTGGCACACGTGAGAACGAAATATCGGATAATAAACTTTAAAAAGCAGTCAATCGACCATACTCAAATACGACATGCATCACATTATATTATACCTTCTGGGTGGTAACCCAGCGCGGTTTTATTTTGCTTCGGCTATGCTCAGTCGGGTTTATTAATTCTTATTAAACGGGGTGTGGTTCGTATTATGTAGTGGGCTTACACTGTCACCTTAAATAATTATACTTAAGCGGTTTAAAACGTATATTATTAAATAAAACAAAAATATTATTAACAAAGTAAAATTAATTAGATATATTCGGTCCTTACAGCTCCTTCCTCTCGTTCTCCTGGAGAAGTCGCTTACTGGGTGCGGAGTTGTTTCTGTAAATAAATATATTTAGTGTCTTATTCTACTCCCTACCTAGTATGTAATATTTATATTACGGTCCTGTTGTTACAGTAGCGGTGCGGCTGCCTCTATATAGTTTTGGTCGGAAGCGCCAGTGCAACGAACTCAAATCGTTTCGGGGACGGAGAAAATCAATACCGTTCTCTGCTTATGCACATGTCATATTTATTATTCTTCAGTAACTCTGGAGCGTTGAAGCTGGTATGTCGTACTCAATGAAGCAATACACGCGCGAGATTCGCGTAAACAACGGCGAGCTCTCTGATCTATAATTATTTGATTATAACCGGCTTGAGAACGCGTTTAGATTATTTAAGCAACAGGATTACGTCCTAACGGCGTAACTAAATTTAATTATATGCAAATTATAACGTAAACGAAATACTCGCTATACTAAAATGTTACAATAAAACGAATTTACTGGTTTTAAGGTAAATCGTAATATACACGCGGTCGGATTTATATTATTAACTACCGGTAAATATTGGATAATTTACATATTATCTACGGTTTTAATTTCCGGCGTATATTCTTTATTCAATTAAGAATGGTCGCACTAGGTATTTCGAGATGGTTATTCGGAATACAATTTTATGCAACAGGTTTCTTTATATATCCTCCTGCGATTAAAGACACCGTGTGTGGTTATTGTGTTTGTCTGTATGTATTGTATATAGTTGTATTTAGGGATCTTAGTGTCAACAGTAAACGGTAGGCAACAGCCCGTCTAACCTGGTAGTAGTAATACTACCGCACCTCTGATCCACTTTTGTCACTAGATTTGTCACCAGATCTAGAAAAAGTCACCAGAAAAGTCACTAGATTTCTAGGTTGGTAACATTGCCTATTTCAAGGGTGCTAAGTCAGGCCATGTTGTTGGTAACGGTCATGTTGAAGGGCAACCCTGCTAAGGCCACGTGTTAGGTTGGTAACCCTGCTAAGTCAAGGTCAAAGGTAAAAATAGAAGTTGCAAGGTAATCAAAAATAGTATTCAAGGTCGAAGACTTACGGTGGTGTCATATTTCTTAGAAATATAAAAAGGTGAAAAGCTAAAAAATAGAAATTGCAATGTAATCATAAATGTAAGAATATAATTTTCAAGGTCAAACTTTTTAGCGGGAAATATAAATTTTTGGAGCTGATCATCATATTATATTTCTAGTCAAGGTCAAAAGTAGGTATTTAACAAGTTTAAGCATGTTGTAATATATAGGACGCATATTTCTTATATAAATTGCAGCGAGCTGTATGTTGAGATCAGTCTGCAGCACGTAATTGTTAAATATGGAATTAACAGGGTTAAATCAAAGCACCTATTGCAAACCCTTTAAAAATGCGCGAGCTCGATATATCGAGAAAGTATAAAGTAACGAATATGGATATAATTAATACTAAGTATGGTGAACGTATAGTGATAGAAACGGGTGATTTTAAATGTGTATTGCCGGAACGCTTTTATGTGTATTTCAAAAAAGAAGAAACACGAATTGAAGAATTTAAAACACTCCTAAACACGAAGGATGTGTTTATAAGTAGTTTGGGTGCAGCTGGCAAAACAACAAACATAACATTTTCTTTTTAATAGTAGCACCTACCATATGTAAAATTGAAATACTAGAATTATTTTCTTAAACAGTGTTTAGTCATCGTGAAATTGTGAGCAAGTAAAGTCATGCAAGTAGCAATAAAATCATTTCTGGGACGATCGAAACTCAGAAGTTCACCGTTATATATGGATACCCACATCATTGCAGTAACAATCTGAATAATAATTTAACATTTTGTTGTTGGTGCTGTCAAAATAGTGATGGTAGTAGTAGTAAAATGAAGAGAAACATGATGAAGGTTATTCTTCTGCTAAGACTGACTGGACATCATCATTTCAATATAAGGATGAAGTGTATAAACAAGCAGCTAAGGAATACTTAATCGATTGTACTTATTATAAACAATCGAACGATACTCATCATGCAAAACATCTGAAATTGGATACAGTACACACCTCAACCTTGCACCAGTGGTGCGTATTGGTGTGGTAATTGTGATCAAAGCAATAATGTGGTGTTGGATATGAAGGAATGGAATGAGCTTCTAAGATGGCATTCGTATGTAGAATTACAATTTTCCGATCCCAAGAAATTGAAAATGAAATTGATTGGTCAAATGTAAACGAAGAAGAAGATATAATCTATGATCAACATTATGAATCTCTATCTAGTAATCTTGGTATTTATTACAATTGGGAATTAATTAAAGGATATGACAGAATTTTGAAAACTGTTATGATAGAAAACTACAAGTGCTGTTCTTGCACATTCAACTCACATAGTATAGAAGAACTATTCAATTTAAAGGATATAGTAAGCTATAGATTGGAATTTCTTGAATCTTACAATCTGGTGTGTTTTATGAAAAGTTCATACAGCAAGTTGTTGACTACCGTCGTTTTCGTGAGAAAGAATTCTGGTGGTGGTGATGATGATGACATTTATAAAGATATTGATGATGTTATAAATGCTAAGTATAATATTAATTCACATAACACTGTATGTTTAATGGAAATTTTGTATTATCGTCCTGCTTATCTAATGTATAGCATTTACTGAATAAAGAAATAACTATGATTTGTTTTTCTCAATTTAGGTATACCCCTTTCTATCCATCCATGTAAACAATGCTAGTTAAGAAGCGAAAGAGTGTAGGTGGTGGTGGTTTGGTGAATGGTCTAATCAATAAACTTCCGTTTGAATTGCATTTACCTGGTTACCAGTATTGCGGTCCTGGTACAAAGTTAGAAAACGACTCGCACGCGGTGACCTCGGTATTAATCAATTAGATGCTCAGTGCAAACTTCATGATATCAGTTACAGAGATTACCAAGATTTAGAAAGTAGACATTATATATATATATATATATATATATATATATATATATATATATATATATATATATATATACCAAAACGGATTTAATAAACAGGTACCTGTTTACCATGAACAGGTAGCTGTTGCGACAAACAGGTACCGGTTCACCTTGAACAGGTAGCTGTTTACACTAAACAGATCAGTTAAGATGGATACATTGAAAACCGAACAACCGCTTTTTAAACAATAATAATATTCATGGATCGATGATGATAATGTAGTTTATAAGCATATTTAAATCATTAGACGCAACGCTAGGTGAACGAACTGCAGCTTTAGCAGTCAGTACCATCATGAAAGCAAAGAGAAAATTGGGAATGGGGTGTAAACGTCGATCTAATATGAAGAAGAAGAATGAAAAGTTTAAGCAATATCTGGTTGAGAATGACGCATTACCAGCGCCGGAACTGTAGGAAAGATGACTAATTTAACATTTCTGTAAAAAAAATAATAACATATATATCTATGTATAATTGTTTGGAAATAAATTATATATTTTTTGTTGCAAAAAAAAAGAAAAAGTCTTCTATTTTTGATTAAATGAAGGGTATATCATAATGAAGAGAGCTGCTATTGATGAGACTAAAAAAATGTAGCGTATAATATGGTGTCTGCAGCTATATTGGCTAAGCTCTTCAAGGTTAAGATTTATTGGTATCCTATTACAATTCATACCAACCAATCTTCAAGGTTAAATTTTATTGACAAGGTATTGAGAAGGTATCATATTACAGTTCTTATGTTAGACTCTTAAAGGTTCTTAGGAATAGCAAAATAAGCATTCTTAACCAATCACACATGTAACTGACTTTGTGCATGCTCGGTATTGCTCGGTATCCTTCTATATAAGTTTAAATTTTATAATCACATATCATTCGCATCATGTTTTTCTAAAAGTATATATGTTAAAGCACTGTTTTTGCACATTAAAATCGCTTACGTATTTACTATTGTAATAGTGTGTGTAGTAAAGTCCTAGAAAATGCGCTCTTAAAAATTTAAATTTTCGTCTAATTCTGAGCAAAAAAAATTTTTTTTTTCAGCGCAGTTGTGTTTTAGAAGTGACAATCTATAATTTCATGTAATAATTTTTTAAAAATATGAAAAAATTACACTTAAATTAGCCAATTCCATTTTGAAACAACAAAAGCACTTAAAACACCTTTTGTACTTACGTAAGCTCAGAAGAAACATATGCATGCAATTTATCCATTTAATGTATCTAAATGCTCTTTAAATTACCCCAATTTTTGAAACAACACTTAAAACATGACTTGTAATTTTCGGTGCAGCGTTAATAATAATTATAGGATAATGAACGCAGTTATTTTGCTGTGAAAGCATTTAGCGAACATTCTATTTTTATGTCATCAATTTACATTACAACTTTGAAACGGAGTTTGTAAATGTTTGAATACATCATTTGTAGATTTTAAAATTCTGAATTTATTTAACTGGTATCCTTTGCGCTGTTATTTATTTTCTCTACACGCAAAAATTGAGGATTTTTAACCAAACCATTAAGCTGTTATGATAAAAAGAGTATATTTATTAACATATAATTATGATAAAAAGAGTATATTTATTAACATATAATTTATTGTTTACTACTACATTTCATAATGTTGTTCACCTATAAAGTATTCACACCTATAACGTAAAATTGACAGTTGGATCTGTTTAGTGATATCAGCAGTTGTTGAATTTACAAGAAAATAATTTGATATGGTTTTATTTGATACTATTAAACATACTTTTATGTGATAAGGTTATAATGTTATTTCTTGGTACATAATTAGAAATCTATCCTCAATGCTTTTACTTTCTTGATTAACACCTTCAGTCTTTTCTTTCTCTCATCAATACTTAATAATTGTTTCTTTCTTTCTCTTCTTATCATATTTATGATGCTCTTGTCATGTCATTTTTTTTCAAACTCAAAGCTGTCTCATTCTTCTATCTTTTTCACACTATTTTGCTTAAGCATACTCGTATAACACTTAGTAATAATGTTATTCACCTGCGATTATAATATAAATTGATAATTGTCAACCATATACGTTCATTCCTGCTTGACGCTTGTTCATTTAACGCATAAAAAGTTTAAAAAAATTAAAGTAATGACTGGTGAGTAAATTTCATGCAAATTTTTTATTGAAAGTTAACGTTTTCATTATAGCTCTACTAGAAAACTTAAACTTTGTTAGAATGGAGGAGGGTATGTAGGATTTATATGTAATTTATGTTTTAACTTTTGATTTTCAGATAAAATGGTTATACATAAATTAAGCGAAATATTTCTAATGTGAGTAATGTTTGTTGTTGTTTCAGTTTTAAGTATTTCTGTTTTAGCATGATATAGTCCTCATACATGGGGATGGAACAGCCAGCAGGACCCATTTTGTGGGTTACATCAAATGTGATACACATAAATATTTATTGTTCGGGATGAAGACATACCTGAAACAATGTGGTTGATGAGGTATGTATTTCTATACATTATTATATTCTTTAATTTATGATTTTTTCAGATCACACCTTAAAAATTTTGTTTTCTTTTTTTTTTTTAGTTACAATTTTAATTTTAATATTTCATATTTTTTTATATTGTATACAAATTACACTATTGTTTTATTATATCATATTTCATATTGGTGCTCAATTTATTTTGGGAAAAATGCACGTTTAATATTCTAATAGTAAAAGAGGACCTTCAAGTTTTTTCCAAATTTTTTTAGTTCTATCATTGGCGCTCTAATTTATTGGGTCTGTAAGCGAAATTTCGGAATTTTTGGGTAAAGGACATTGAGTTTTGATTTATTAAGCAATTAACAATGTTCAGTTACGTACTACTTTAATTAGTAAAACACATTTTTTTTGTTTTTACAAATTTTGGAAACTACTATCTTTGGCGCTCTTACTTATTGGGTATATATACGAAATTTCGGAATTTTTGGGTAAAGGACATTGGAGTTGTGATTTATTAAGCGATTAAAACCATATATTTACATATATCATTGGTAACATACATTTTTTATCACATTTTTTTTTTTGACAAATTTTCGAAACTGCTATAATTGGCGCTCTAATTTATTGGACCTATATACGAAAATTCAGAATTTTTGGGTAAAGGAGTTTCGAGTTGTGATTTATTAAGCAATTAACAACGTTCGCTTACATATCAAAACTACAAACTTTGTCATTAATAATTGAAAATTTTTTTTTCACATTCTTTTAGTTTTGAGAATTTTTGGAGTGCTATCTTTTGCGCTCTTACTTGTTTAGTCTACATGCCGAAAATTGGAATTTTTGGGTAAAGGACTACTGATTTATAAACAAATATAAATATAAATGTATGCAAGTTTCAACCTTTATGTACTATTTTCACAAGACTGTTTTGAAATTTTTTATATTCTGAATTTATTTTAATGCTATCCTTTGCGCTGTTATTTATTCAGCATATATAAAAATTCAAAATTTTGAGTTAAAAATTAATCTGATATTATAAAAGAGTGTATTTATTTATTTTAAAATAGACACATACAAAAATGCTGACATACATTTCATATAACAGGATAATGTTATTCACCTTTTCTTTCTTTCTTTCTTTGTAATATAAGTTTTATGGGTCATTTCTTCCTACATAATTTGGATAATTTAAAAATCATGAAAAACTCGTTTAATATATATATATATATATATATATATATATATATATATATATATATCTATATAAATTCAATTAAAACCATACGGAAACTTATTTTAAAGCGCTAGTTGAAGTTCAAAGTTTTTCCAATTTTGGAATTTGAAACTCCTATTTTTGCGCTGTTACATGTTTATTACATACCAAAAATTAAAATTTTTGGGTAAAGGACTAAAGTGTTATGATTTATTCATTTGTGCAAGTTTCAACTTTTCTGTACATACTAACTACAAACTTTGACATTAATACTTGAAAATTTTTTTCACATTCTTTTAGTTTTGAGAATTTTTGGACTGCTATCTATTGCGCTCTTACTTGTTTAGTCTACATGCCAAAATTGGAATTTTGTAAAGGACTAGTGATTTATAAATAAATATAAATATATAAGCTTTATGTGTCATTTCTTCCTACATAATGTGTATAATTTAATAAATCATGATAAGAAACTCGTTTAATATATATATATATATATATATATATATATATATATATATATATATATATATATATATATATATATAAATTCAATTAAAACCATACGGAAACATTTTAAATTTCACTTTTTTTCTTTCTTCTATGCCTACACACACTTTATTTTTTCAAATGAAGTGCCTTTTCCTTATGCAATATAACATACACTACTGTAATTACTTATTTACTAAAGCACCTTTATTTCATACTTTTCCTGGCACATTCACTGAAGTTGCATCATTTTCTTTTAGCTCATACAGCTCTAAATCTACCCTCAATTTTTCATTTCTGATTAACACCTCGAGTATTTTCTTCCTCTCGTTAATATTTAATAATTCTTTTCTCTTCTTATCATTCTTATTGCTTTCAGCATTTCTAGCGATACAAGTTTACTGAATCATGCAATCCCGGAGAAGCCTTTTTATTATAAACATGCATCCTTTTTCAAAATAAGGGTCCGTCGTAGTCGCTACATGTTCTTCTTCTTCTTCTTCCGCTTGAGGTGTAATTTCTCTAATCACGCTAGTCTCGAGGAACGATGGTGTCTCTTGAAAATACAAAAGTTGTGCATGAAAAATTGTATCTTGCCAATGGCACAATTATATGTAACGTAAACGTTGTCAATTGCTTCCATTAATAAATCATAACTCGGTAGTCCTTTACCCAAGCAACTCTCTTCATTACGATGTACCTACTCTTCATTTAATAAAAAATAGAAGACATTTTATTTTTGTAATAAAAATACATAGTTTATTTCCAAACAATTATACATAGACATACGTTATTATAATTTTTTTACAGAAATGTTAAATTAGTTGCCTTTCCTGAGCTGGCAATCTACATGTCATTCTCAGACAGATATTGTTTAAACTTTTCAATGCGATCTTCTTTTGAAGTATTCATAAAATTGTAAGGAAGTATGGACTTAAAGTTCTGGGTTTCAATGATAATATGTTTACCATACTTTATGTCGATGGTATTCATATAATCACTTTATATTTTGCACACACCTCCAAGTCTTTTACGTTCGTGAAGGATTTACAGAAAGTGCTACCGTTCAATGCAGATAGATCCATTTATTTTTGACAAATTCTGTCCTGTTTAATGGCATAAACTTTGATGCAGTCAGCTCAAAACAGATACCTATTTTTCTAGCAACAGGCAGAAACAGCTCAAAACAGCTTTCCGGTTTCCGAAAACAGCTCAAAACAGACCTAAAACCGGTACCCGTTTCTCAAAACAGGTAGCTGTTTCTCAGAAGCGTATCTGTTTCCTGTAGACTGAAAGCAGTTTAGGTTGACCATTTGAGGACTACATAAACACTTTAGGCCTAATATTTATGTATCAGTATGTTTTATTATTAATAAATAATACAAATTACAATTGGTCTTTTATTATTATTCTTACAGAAATTACATTCTACGTTAGTTCCTTAAGTACACACTATATTACAATAAGTTATATTCATACTAGTCGGTACCTATACAAGCAGGACATTTATATCCGTTATTAAACCAATAGTAATGCTTTCTACAGTAATTTAAGTGTTCCAAAGTGCTTGTTATTCTTACCGGCATCATTGAATTATAAATGAGATTATTGCCTTACAATAATATGCTTATAAACTACATTATCATCATCGATCCATGAATATTATTTTAATCCCAACCACTTTACGTACACTTTATTCTTTTTACGTCAAATGACCTTTTCCACCAAATACACATCGGGATATTTAACCTTTTGCAGTTCCTGTCTATAAATAGGTGTCCTTCTTGTAGTAAGTACGTGACCGGATTCCTTACACGCACTTTAACAATCTTGAAAAGTTCACTAGACCAATTTGGTATATAACCTTTATCAAATATTCTTTTAAATTTTGTTCGGTAGAACATTGTAAAGACCGAAAATGTGAATAGCATAAACTTTGATGCAGTCAGCTCAAAAATCAGATCCCTATTTTCTAGCAACAGGCAGAAACAGCTCAAAACAACTTTCCGGTTTCCGAAAACAGCTCAAAAACAGACCTAAAACCGGTACCCGTTTCTCAAAACAGGTAGCTGTTTCTCAAAAACAGGTAGCTGTTTCTCAGAAGCGGTATCTGTTTTCCGGTAGACTGAAAGCAGTTTAGGTTCTCATTATCCAAATGTTTATTCTTAGATAACATTTTAAATTATCTAGTTCTTCTTCTTCTTCTTCTTCTTTCAAATACTCATAAAAGCGTTGAGGTAATACATGCGAATAAGATATGTCAGTTAATAAATCTTTATTAGAATTTCACTACAATTTTTCATATAAATGATATACATGAGTCAACGCACAGTGACAAGTGTTTTGTGTATGAAAAAACAGCATGGATGAAGTTTGGGTAAAGTATGTTGTTCTTCAAACACCGTAATGCTTTGTTTTAAAAATTTTGAATAAAATCAGCTTTCTCTCGTCCTTTAACGTACACCTCATCTGTTGTTGATATGCAATCACTAAGTATACTAGGAATAGACGTGGAGAAGTATATCCATATTCCCACTTGATAAAGTGGTGGTTGTGAATTAACCAATTAGCTTGCTTTTGAAATTCACTATCCAAGGTGTGCCATGGAAATTGAGGCTTGAATACGTAATGAGCAATTTGCTCTCCATTATATATCGCTAGTTCCTTAGGTGTAAATATATTTCTTGCTGTTTTGAATCCTTGCACATCAATTATAACAATCATTACTTTTCTATATTTGTGTGGTTGTCTTCGTTAGCGTGTTGTATATGCGCTAATGCAATCGTGCAGTATTTCTACATGCTACATTTAAACAAATAGAACTGATTTTCTGGTTTACACACACTATTACAATAGTAAATACGTAACCGATTTTAATGTGCAAAAACAGTGCTTTAACATATATACTTTTTCAGAAAAACATGATGCGAATGATATGTGATTATAAAATTTAAACTTATACAGAAGGATACCCGAGCAATACCGAGCATGCACAAAGTCAGTTACATGTGCGATTGGTTAAGAATGCTTATTTTGCTATTCCTAAGAACCTTTAAGAGTCTAACATAAGAACTGTAATATGATACCTTCTCAATACCTTGTCAATAAAATTTAACCTTGAAGATTGGTTGGTATGAATTGTAATATGATACCAATAAATCTTAACCTTGAAGAGCTTAGCCAATATAGCTGCAGACACCATATTATTATACGCTACATTTTTTAGTCTCATCAATAGCAGCTCTCTTCATTATGATATACCCTTCATTTAATCAAAAATAGAAGACTTTTTTCTTTTTTTTTTGCAACAAAAAATATATAATTTATTTCCAAACAATTATACATAGATATATATGTTATTATTTTTTTTTACAGAAATGTTAAATTAGTCATCTTTCCTACAGTTCCGGCGCTGGTAATGCGTCATTCTCAACCAGATATTGCTTAAACTTTTCATTCTTCTTCTTCATATTAGATCGACGTTTACACCCCATTCCCAATTTTCTCTTTGCTTTCATGATGGTACTGACTGCTAAAGCTGCAGTTCGTTCACCTAGCGTTGCGTCTAATGATTTAAATATGCTTATAAACTACATTATCATCATCGATCCATGAATACTATTATTGTTTAAAAGCGGTTGTTCGGTTTTTCAATGTATCCATCTTAACTGATCTGTTTAGTGTAAACAGCTACCTGTTCAAGGTGAACCGGTACCTGTTTGTCGCAATAGCTACCTGTTCATGGTAAACGGGTACCTGTTTATTAAATCCGTTTTGTATATATATATATATATATATATATATATATATATATATATATATATATATATATATATATATATATATATATATATATATATAATGTCTACTTTCTAAATCTTGGTAATCTTTGTAACTGATATCATGAAGTTTGCACTGAGCATCTAATTGATTAATACCGAGGTCACCGCGTGCGAGTCGTTTTCTAACTTTGTACCAGGACCGCAATACTGGTAACCAGGTAAATGCAATTCAAACGGAAGTTTATTGATTAGACCATTCACCAAACCACCACCACCTACACTCTTTCGCTTCTTAACTAGCATTGTTTACATGGATGGATAGAAAGGGTATACCTAAATTGAGAAAAACAAATCATAGTTATTTCTTTATTCAGTAAATGCTATACATTAGATAAGCAGGACGATAATACAAAATTTCCATTAAACATACAGTGTTATGTGAATTAATATTATACTTAGCATTTATAACATCATCAATATCTTTATAAATGTCATCATCATCACCACCACCACCGAATTCTTTCTCACGAAAACGACGGTAGTCAACAACTTGCTGTATGAACTTTTCATAAAAACACACCAGATGGTAAGATTCAAGAAATTCCAATCTATAGCTTACTATATCCTTTAAATTGAATAGTTCTTCTATACTATGTGAGTTGAATGTGCAAGAACAGCACTTGTAGTTTTCTATCATAACAGTTTTCAAAATTCTGTCATATCCTTTAATTAATTCCCAATTGTAATAAATACCAAGATTACTAGATAGAGATTCATAATGTTGATCATAGATTATATCTTCTTCTTCGTTTACATTTGACCAATCAATTTCATTTTCAATTTCTTGGGATCGGAAAAATTGTAATTCTACATACGAATGCCATCTTAGAAGCTCATTCCATTCCTTCATATCCAACACCACATTATTGCTTTGATCACAATTACCACACCAATACGCACCACTGGTGCAAGGTTGAGTGTGTACTGTATCAATTTCCAGATGTTTTGCATGATGAGTATCGTTCGATTGTTTATAATAAGTACAATCGATTAAGTATTCCTTAGCTGCTTGTTTATACACTTCATCCTTATATTGAAATGATGATGTCCAGTCAGTCTTAGCAGAAGAATAACCTTCATCCTGTTTCTCTTCATTTTACTACTACTACCATCACTATTTTGACAGCACCAACAACAAAATGTTAAATTATTATTCAGATTGTTACTGCAATGATGTGGGTATCCATATATAACGGTGAACTTCTGAGTTTCGATCGTTCCAGAAATGATTTTATTGCTACTTGCATGACTTTACTTGCTCACAATTTCACGATGACTAAACACTGTTTAAGAAAATAATTCTAGTATTTCAATTTTACATATGGTAGGGTGCTACTATTAAAAAGAAAATGTTATGTTTGTTGTTTTGCCAGCTGCACCCAAACTACTTATAAACACATCCTTCGTGTTTAGGAGTGTTTTAAATTCTTCAATTCGTGTTTCTTCTTTTTTGAAATACACATAAAAGCGTTCCGGCAATACACATTTAAAATCACCCGTTTCTATCACTATACGTTCACCATACTTAGTATTAATTATATCCATATTCGTTACTTTATACTTTCTCGATATATCGAGCTCGCGCGCATTTTAAAGGGTTTGCAATAGGTGCTTTGATTTAACCCTGTTAATTCCATATTTAACAATTACGTGCTGCAGACTGATCTCAACATACAGCTCGCTGCAATTTATATAAGAAATATGCGTCCTATATATTACAACATGCTTAAACTTGTTAAATACCTACTTTTGACCTTGACTAGAAATATAATATGATGATCAGCTCCAAAAATTTATATTTCCCGCTAAAAGTTTGACCTTGAAAATTATATTCTTACATTTATGATTATTACCAACCTAACACGTGCCCTTAGCAGGGTTGCCCTTCAACATGACCGTTACCAACAACGTGGCCTTGACTTAGCACCCTTGAAATAGGCAATGTTACCAACCTAGAAATCTAGTGTCTTTTCTGGTGACAAATCTAGTGACAAAAGTGGATCAGAAGTGCGGTAGTATTACTACCCTGGTTAACTAAGAAAAGGTCGTAGGTCTTTACAGCCCTATATCAAACCTTCACCCTCAAGTGTTTGCGTGACGTCGGGATCTACCCTGCGTGACACTATTTCTGTATGTGTACTGAGTCAGGCGACGTGGGGTTACCCTTCGTTACGCCCTGTCTGTATGTGTTTGATTGTAAATTGTTAGCTATTATAACTCTACAACTTACGTGTCTATTAATTGCAGTTCGATTAAACTTTAGATCGCCTGGCGCGAGGTGGTGCGCGTTATCACACGGTCGCGATGGACTCCTCTCCAGCGGATGGCAGGTCGGTGCTTACACGAAGCAATCGGTGCGGCGGCTGCTGGATATCTGGAACGGCGTGGCGGTCTTGGTCACGAATATGTTCTTCTCTCGAGCAGTAGGGAGATCAGAGGAATCGACTTGAATTGAATCTACTACGATTCATCCTTCTTTCATGCGCGTCGTGGGTTTATAAAGGTGCATCTGTGGGCGTCTTCGCGGCTACCGTGCGGGGGATGCCGTTATGGGATTGGTTTACATTGTTCTGACGTGCAAAAACTTACTGGTTTTTAGAAACACACGTCAGCGGTGATTAATGAATTATTTGTGGTGCAATATCGCGTAAACTTTTGAAATTTGAGATATAGGGTGGTCCGCGAATAATTCATCCTAAAAAGCATACGTAAAGGAAGCTGGATCTTTACAACATGCAGAAAACACAATCCAGCAGCTAGTGAGGAATTACCTGAAGCCAGGGTAACGGAAAGCACCATTTACACACACTGGAATAGATTACGCCAGACAAGTTCAAGTAAGATCGTAGAAAGCATACTCATCCCTTCGCATCCTATGTTTTAAATTGTTACAAACCATACGTTTCTTGTCTATTTGCGGGCGTTTGTGTGTTTACTAGATTTTTGTTGAAGTATTTGTATGCTTAAGAGTTAGTGTATTTGGGAATTGTTGTATTTACAAGTCTCTTTGTTCGAAAGTCTATGTGTGTTAGTGTCTCGACGTTGAGTAACTTGTTGCTTTATTCATGTGTTTCCGGGTTGATGAATTTGGGAGTTTACTTGTTTGGGTGTTTGTGTATGTTTGAGGGTTTAAGTATTTGCGTGTTAGCTTGATTGCTAATTTCGTTGTCTTCGCGTTTATACCTTTTGGAACGTTTTACTCGGTTTAGTATGTTTTATTGCTAGTTTTTGGGGAATATGGTTGCTTGCAGGGGTTAGTCTGTTTAGGAAACTGCTAGTTCTTTCAAATTAAGTTGCATGATGGATAGGTATTATGTTACACTGATCTTTGTCTTTTTGTAATTTTTCAAGAAAAGCAGCAAATGTTACGTGGCACTGTTTTTCTCTAGGAAACATATTGTAATTTTTCAATAACTGTAATTTAAAGAACCTAAAAACTTTCATGCATGGCCATTAAAAGGTGAAAGTGGTAACGTCATTATAGTGAAAGGTACAACCTTGACGTAGCCCGTGTGAGCCATGAGCCATAAGTGAGAGTACTTACGCAATATTACAAATCAGTTTAACGCTTGTGTGCTTAGTACTTAACCAAAGTGGCAAAGGAAACAAATTATTGAGAATGAGATGACGGAACAGGGTTTAAGAAGAACCCAAGAGTTGAATTCTGCCTCACTTCAATACTCTAAATCCTGCAATATGGGACATAATCCAAGATGTTCACCCGGGATGATTAAGGAAGGCGCTGAAGTCAGACTCATTATCTGAACAGAAGGTACACATGTGTTTGTTAAGGATAGCGATCCCAAACAATGTCAAAAGGGATGGTGGACCTAAGATATTGCACTATACATGCTCGATCCATTACGCACACTTACACTCACCTAAACCTCACACTCACACACACTCACACAATCACACTCACACAATCACACTCACACTCGGACTCACACTCACACCCAAACCTACCCTCACACACACACACTCCACCCACACTCACACTCACACCTACACACACACACTCACAGTCACACCACACTCACATTCACGCTTACACTCACAGCACACTCACACTCACTGATACTACACGCACACTCACACTCACGCTCACACACACTACATCACTTCACATCCACACTCACACTCACACCACACTCACACACACTCACACACTACACTCACACCAACACCCACTCACTCACAGTCACCACACTACCATTCACGCTACATCACCACACGCTCACACCACACTACATCACACTGTACACTCACCAAACTCACACTCCTCCACCACACTTAAACTCACAACACGCAATGCAAACGCACACGCACGTAACCGCACACACCCATACTCACGGACATGCTCAGCACACGCTCACGTAGACGCACACGTACACGAGCATGCACCGATCACACTTCCGCGCACACACAAACAGATACAGAATCCATCACAAGCCGCACACGCCCACGTACCGCACACGCCCACTCATACACGACATCACACACACACACGCAATCACGCACTCACACACTAGAGCATGAGCGAGAATACGACACGACACGCAAACGCCTCACACACCCACACTCACGCACACACTACTCACCACACACAATCACACCCACACTCACTCATCACATCACACTCCACTCACACTCACTCATATTCACACAACCCACAGCACAGTGCAACGCACACAGCGTAACCGCAATCACCCATACCCACGGACTTGGTCACGCACACGCTCACGCATACGCTCACGTACAGGCACATGCAACCGTGTAATAAAAATGTGTATCGTAAAGGTGTGTGTGTCGTATACGAAATTTTAAAATAATAAAAAGTTAAGTTATAAAGTAATAAAATAGTAAGTTCTCCAAAATACAAACCTTACACCACTTAAAATTGTGCATCACACAACTACACACAATCACACGCGCAATCACAAGTACTTGCGCCTGAGCGTATGCACACCTACCCACAAGCGCACACTCACACGTACACGTATAAGCACACTCACCAACAAACACACTAACTCTCAGACTCACACTCACACCACACCACACTCACATTCACACCACACCACACTCACTCACATCCTCAACACATTCACACTCACACTCACACTCACACTCACCTCACCTCACACTCACTCACACTTACACTGACATTCAGACTCACACTCACTCTCAGTCACACCCACACTGGACCTCACACTCACACTCACTCGAACACGCAAATGCAAACGCACACGCGCTCGCATACGCGTACGTAACCGCACAGACCATACTAATGGTCATGCCCACGCACACGCACACTATTCGCTCACGTACAGGCACATGCAACCGCACATACACGCGCACACACTAACATAGATACAGCAACAAACACAAGCACACCCACACGCACACGCTCACTGGTACGCACACGCAGACGCACACACAAGTACACACGCAATCACACGTACTTGCGCATAAGCGTGTATACTCACACGTACACTCTAGCGCACACACACGCACAAGCGGACTCACACTACACTCACTCACCTCACACTCATACTCACACTCACACTGACACACCCACACTCAAACTCACTCACTCACATTCACACATCTCACACTCACACTCACTCTCTACCCACTCACACTCACACTCACACTCACACTGCACTCAAACTCAACTTACACTGACATTCATACTCACACTCACACAGTCACACTTAAACTCACACTCACACGAACACGCACAATGCAAACGCACACACGCTCGCACACGCGTAACCCCACACACCCCAAACTAATGGACATTCCACGCACCCGCTCACGCACACGCAATCGTACACGCACACTACACGCACACATACACGCTCACGTACAGGCACATGCAACCGACACACTCACGCGCACACACAAACATAGATACAGTAGAAACAGAAGCCGCACAGACACACGCTCACCGAAACGCACACGTAGACGATTACACTCAAGTTCACACGCAATCACACTCACACTTACACTCCACACTCACGCTCACACTCACTCCCACACTCACATTCATAATCACATTGACACCCACATTCACACTGACACTCACGAACACGCACAATGCAAACGCACATACGCTGTGGCACTCGCGTACGTAAACGCTCACAAGCATTCTCACGGACACGCTCACGCACTCGCACAGCATGCAACCGCACTCACTGCGCACACTCAACGATTGGTGGAAACAACACAAGCCACACACGTACACGCCCTGTCATACGCACACGCACACGGATGTACACAGTACACATGCAATCACATGTGCACTCAATCGTACTTGCGCATGAGCGGCTGTACACACACACACAGTGCACACTGCATGCACAGCACACACACTTACACACACACGAACTCAAACTCTCACGCATGCACTGCACACTCACTCTCACGGTCACAAACACACACACTTACTCCACTGACACACACTCACTCACACTCACCCACACCCTGCTCTAACACTCATTCACACTCACATTTCCTCACACTCACACTCACTCACACAGACACTCCACCTCACTCACTCACACCCACCTCACACCTCACACTCACACTCACACCACACCACACTCACACTCCACATCACACTCACACTACACTGATATTCATACTCACTCACAGTCACGCCCACACTGGCACTCACACTCACACTCAGTCGAACTCGCACGATGCAAACGCACGCGCCTCACACGCGTACGTAATCGCACAGACCCATACTAATGGACATGACTATGCACACACGTACACAGATACGCACGTACAGGCACATGCAACGCACACCCACGCCACACACTAACAGAGATACAGCAACAACACAAGCGTACACCCACACGAACACGCTCACCCATACGCACTGCAGACGCTGACACACAAGTACATATAATCACACGTACTTACGCATTGCGGTATACACACGTACACACTGCGCACTCACAATGCACTCACACCTACACTCACTCACCTGCCTACACTCACTCTCACTCACAACACTCACACTCTCACTCACACCCTGCACACTGACACACACACTCTCACACTTAAACTCACACTTGCACTGACATTCACACTCACAGTCACACTCAGTCGCACTCACACTGGCACTCTCACACTCACACCAATTACACTCACACTCTCACCTCTCACACTCACACTCACATTACACACTCACACACCACACCACGCACTCACTACACACTTACCACTCACACCACACACTCACACTCACACTCACAGTCACACTCACATCACACTTAACCACTGCACTCACTCACTCACATTCTCATCACACTCACACCTCAATACCACACTCACACTCACACCCACACCTCATCACTCACTCACACTCACATTTACTAGTCACACCACAATCACCTTATACTCATCACACTGACACTCACACTTCACAGTCACACTCATCAGTCACTCACTCATCACTCATCACCTCACACCTTTCACACACTCACCATATCACTTCACACTCACCTCCACTCACTCACATCACACCACACTCCACTACATCATCACAGTGTCGATGTTCATTTCACTTATTACTGTTAGTTTTACTCACATCTCACTACTTACCAGTCACTTTACTTAGTTTCACTTCACACTACACCTCACACTGCACACTCACTCACTCACTCACACTCACATACCTCACTATTCACACTCACACTCACACTCACTCACTCATTTACTACATCTCACATCACACTGTGTCCATGTGTGTTAGTGTGTATGTGTAGGTGTGCTAGTGTTAGCGTGTAGGTGTTAATGGCAGTGTCTTAGTGTAAGTGCTTAGTCTGTTAGCGTGTGTGTTTCACTGTCACACACACATCACGCACTGACACTACACACTCCACTCACTCTCACTCAAATTACACTCACACTAACTCCAACACTCTCTCACACTCACACTTACACTCATTGCACACCACACGCACACACATCACACACGCCACACTCACACTCACAGTATCACTCACACTTACTGCATCTTTCACTTCACTACTCACACTCTACACTCCCAACCCTGCATCACTCACTCACTCACACTCACTTTACTCAGTCACACCCACACTCACACTTATCCTCACTGACACACATCGACTCACATTTACCAGTCACACTCACACTAACACTTTCTCCCTTATCACTCCCATTCTCACATTCACACCATCATCACACTCTGAACACCACATCATTACTCCACTGCTCATTTCTCACACTCTTCTCACTCTCACTATATTTTCATCACTGACACTTCACTCATACCTCATTTCACATTCACACCCACATCTACTCCACTCATTCACACTCAGATCATGTGTGCCAGTGTGCTAGTGTGTTAGTGTGTGTGTGTGTTAGTGTGTTAGTGTGTTAGTGTGTAGTGCTAGCGTCTTAGTGTAAGTGTGTTAGTCTGTTAGTGTGTTGGTGTGTTAGTGTGTTGGCATGTTGGTGTGTTCGTGTGTTAGTGCGTTAGTGCGTTAGTGTGTTAGTGTGCTAATGTGTTAGTGTGTTGAGTGCCATTGTTCAATGTGATAGTGTGTTGCGTGTTAGTGTGTTTGTGTGCCAGTGTGTTAGTGTGTTAGTGTAGTTTGTAGTGTGTTAGTGTGTTAGTGTGTTAGGGTGTTAGTGTGTTAGTGTGTTAGTGTGTTAGTGTGTTAGTGTGTTAGGTGTTAGTGTGTGTTAATTCGTTAGTGCGTTGTGCGTTAGCGTGTTAATGTGTTAGTGTGTTTGGGTGTTGTGTGATAGTCTGTTAGTGTATTAGTGTCTTAGTATGTTAGTGTGTTAAGTGTTGTGTTAGTGTATTAGTATTTAGTGGGTTAGTGTGTTATTGAGTTATTGTATTAGTTTCCTAGTGAATTAGTGTGTTAGTGAAATAGTGTGTTAGTGTGTTAATGTGTTTGTATTCGTGTGAAAGTGGGATACAGAGTTAGTGCATTAGTGTGACAGTGTGTTATTGTTTTAGTGTTAGTGTTAGTATTTTAGGTGCTAGTGTGTTAGTATGTTAGCGTGTTGGTGTGTTAGTGGGTTAGTGTCTTAGTCTGTTAGCGTGTTAATCTGTTAGTGTGTTGGTGTAAGTGTGTTATTGTGGTTAGTGTGTTAATGAGTTGGTGAGTAAGGGTTAGCGTGTTGTCATGTTAGTATGTTAGTGTGTTGTGTGTTAGTGCGTTAGTGCGTTAGTGTGTTAGTGGGTTAGAGTGCCATGGTGTCAATGCGATAGTGTGTTAGTGTGATGGTGTGTTAGCGTGTTAGTGTGTAGTGTTAGACATCATTAGCGTCCACTTTACTCACAGTCATTGCTCACATTTATACTCACATTGACAATTCACACTTGTCACCTCACTTTCCCCCTTCACACTCTCACATCACATTCACTCACGCACACTCACTGTTTATGTGTTACTCACATCACACTCTTGCTTCACACTCACTGGTGTCAACTGGTTTACTCACCACCTTTGCAGGCATACTCATCATCACACTTTGGTGTGCCAGTGTGTCAGTGTTAGTGTGCTGGTGTGTTAGTGTGTGTGTTGGTGTGTTAAAGTGTTAATGTGTTAGTGTGTTAGTGGGATAGTGTGTTACTCTGTTAGCGTGTTGTGTGTTAATGTGTTAGTGTTAGTGTTGGTATGTTAGTGTGTTGGCATGTTAGTGTGTTGGCATGTTAGTGTGTTAGTGCGTGTATATTTGTGTGTTGGTGCGTTTTGCGTTAGTGTGTTGGGTGTTAGTGTGTTAGTGTGTTGGTGTGCCAGCTTGTTAGTATGTTCTTGAGTTAGTGTTGTGTGCTAGTGTGTTAGTGTTATAGTTTGTTAGTGTGTTGGTGTTAGTGTGTTAGTGTGTTAGTACGTTAGTGCGTCAGCGTGTTAATGTGTTTTGTGTTTGTGTGTTAGTGTGATAGTTGTTGTGTTGTGTGTTAGTGTATTAGTGTGTTGGAGTGTTAGTGCGTTAGTGTGTTAGTGTGTTAGTGTGTTAGTGTAGTTGTTAGCGTGTTAGGTGTCAGTGTTCAGTATGTTAGTGTGTTATTGTGTTAGTTGTTAGGTGGTGTTAGTGTGTTAGTGAAATAGTGTTTATTGTGTTAGTATTTTGGCGTGTTGTGTGTAAGTGTTAGTGTGTTAGTGAGTTGTGTGTCAGTGTGATATTGTGTTAGTTTGTTGAGTTTATGAATTAGTGTGCTGTGTTAGTATGTTAGCGTATTAGTGTGTTGTGTTAATGTCTTGGTGTGTTGTGTCAGTGTGTTAGTGGTGTTAGTCTGTTGATGTGTTGTGTGCTAGCGTGTTGACATGTAAATGTGTTAGTGTGTTATGTGTTAGTGTGTTGGTGTGTTAGTGGGTTATCGTGCTGTTTGTTGTGTGTTTGTGAGTCGATGTGTTAGTGTGTTAGATGTTAGCGTGATAGTGTGTTGTGTGTTAGTGTGTTAATGTGTAGTGTTGTGTGTTAGTTATTGGCTGTTAGTGTGTTAGTGTGTTAGTGTGTTAGTGAGTTAGCGTGTTAGAGTGTTAGTGTGTCACTGTGTGTGTTGTTTGACGGTGTGTTGTGTGTTAGTGTGACGTGTGTTAGTGTGGTTAGTGTGTTAGTGTGTTGGTGCGTTAGTGTATTAGCGTGTTAGTGAGTTAGTGTCAGTATGTTGGAGTGCCAGCGTGTCAATGTGATAGCTTATCAGTGTTATTGTGTTAGTGTGTTGAGTGTGTATGTAGTGTATTACTGTGTTAGTGTTTAGTGTGTTAGCGTGTTAGTGATTACAGCGTCAGTGTTTTTGTGTGATACTGCGTTAGTTTGCTATTGTCTTAGTGTGCTGTGAATTGTGTGTTAGTGTTGCGTGCTAGGGTGTTAGTGTGTTAATGTGTTATGTGTTTTGCTGGTGTGCTAGTGTGTTAGTGTGTCAGAGCGTTAGTGGATAGCTGTTAGTGTGTTTGTATGTTGGTGTTAGTGTTAGTGTGTTGGTATGTTAGTGTGTTGGCATGTTAGTGTGTTGGCATGTTAGTGTGTTAGTGCGTGTATATTTGTGTGTTGGTGCGTTATTGCGTTAGTGTTAGGGTGTTGTGTGTTAGTGTGTTGGTGTGCCAGCTTGTTAGTATGTTCTTGAGTTAGTGTGTTAGTGTGCTATGTGTTGTGTTAGTGTGTTAGTGTGCTAGTTTGTTAGTGTGTTAGGGTGTTAGGTGTGTTAGTGTGTTGTGTTAGTGCGTCAGCGTGTTAATGTGTTTTGTGTTTGTGTGTTAGTGTGATAGTGTGTTGGTGTATTAGTGTGTTAGTGTATTAGTATGTTAGTGTGTTGGAGTGTTAGTGCGTTAGTGTGTTAGTGTGTTAGTGTGTTAGTATGTTAGCGTGTTGTGTGTCAGTGTGTCAGTATGTTAGTGTGTTATTGTGTTAGTTTGTTAGTGAATTGGTGTGTTAGTGTGTTAGTGAAATAGTGTTTTATTGTGTTAGTATTTTAGCGTGTTAGTGTGTAAGTGTTTAGTGTGTTAGTGAGTTGGTGTGTCAGTGTGATATTGTGTTAGTTTGTTGAGCTTTATTGAATTAGTGTGTTGTGTTAGTATGTTAGTGTATTAGTGTGTTAGTGTGTTAATGTCTTAGTGTGTTTGTGTCAGTGTGTTAGTGGTGTTAGTCTGTTGGTGTGTTAGTGTGCTAGCGTGTTGACATGTAAATGTGTTAGTGTGTTATTGTGTTAGTGTGTTGGTGTGTTAGTGGGTTATCGTGCTAGTGTGTTAGTGTGTTTGTGAGTCGATGTGTTAGGTGTTAGCATGTTAGCGTGATAGTGTGTTAGTGTGTTAGTGTGTTAATGTGGTAGTGTGTTAGTGTGTTAGTATATTGGCGTGTTAGTGTGTTAGTGTGTTAGTGTGTTAGTGAGTTAGCGTGTTGTGTGTTAGTGTGTCACTGTGTGTGTGTTAGTTTGACGGTGTGTTAGTGTGTTAGTGTGACGGTGTGTTAGTGTGGTTAGTGTGTTAGTGTGTTGGTGCGTTAGTGTATTAGCGTGTTAGTGAGTTAGTGTGTCAGTATGTTGGAGTGCCAGCGTGTCAATGTGATAGTTTATCGGTGTGTTATTGTGTTGTGTTAGTGCGTTGGTAGTGTGTATACTGTGTTAGTGTGTTAGTGTTTAGTGTGTTGTGTGTTAGTGTGTTAGTGTGTTAGCGTGTTAGTGTATTACAGCGTCAGTGTTTTGTGTGATACTGCGTTAGTTTGCTATTGTCTTAGTGTGCTGTGAATTAGTGTGTTAGTGTATTAGCGTGCTAGGGTGTTAGTGTGTTAATGTGTTATGTGCTATTTTGCTGGTGTGTTATTGTGTTAGTGTGTCAGAGCGTTAGTGGATAACTGTTAGTGTGTTTGTATGTTAGTGTTGTTGTGTTAGTGTGTTAGTGTGTTGGTATGTTAGTGTGTTGGCATGTTAGTGTGTTGGCATGTTAGTGTGTTGGTGTTAGTGTGTAGTGTGTATTTGTGTGTTGGTCTTATGCGTTAGTGTGTTAGGTGTGTAGGTGTGTTAGTGTGTTGGTGGTTGTTAGTTGTTTGAGTTAGTGTGTTAGTGTGTAGGTGTTAGTGTGCTAGTTTGTTAGTGTGTTAGGGTGTTAGTGTGTTAGTGTGTTAGTAGTTAGTGCGTCAGCGTGTTAATGTGTTTTTGTGTTTGTGTGTTAGTGTGATGGTGTGTTGGTGTATTAGTGTTAGTGTATTAGTATGTTAGTGTGTTGGAGTGTTAGTGCATTAGTGTGTTAGTGTGTTAGTGTGTTAGTGTGTTTGTATGTTAGCGTGTTAGTGTGTCAGTGTGTCAGTTGTTAGTGTGTTATGTGTTAGTTTGTTAGTGAATTGGTGTGTTAGTGTGTTAGTGAAATAGTGTTTTATTGTGTTAGTATTTTAGCGTGTTAGTGTGTAGTGTTTAGTGTGTTAGTGAGTTGGTGTTCAGTGTGATATTGTGTGTTTGTTAGCTTTATTGAATTAGTGTGTTGTGTTAGTTGTTAGTGTATTAGTGTGTTAGTGTGTTATGTCTTGTGTGTTAGTGTGTCTAGTGTGTTAGTGGTGTTAGTCTGTTGGTGTGTTAGTGTGTTAGCGTGTTGATGTTAAATGTGTTAGTGTGTTATTGTGTTAGTGTGTTGGTGTGTTAGTGGGTTATTGTGTAGTGTGTTAGTGTGTTTGTGAGTGTAGTGTTGTGTGTTAGTGTTGCGTGATAGTGTGTTAGTGTGTTAGTGTGTTAATGTGGTAGTGTGTTAGTGTGTTAGTATATTGGCGTGTTAGTGTGTTAGTGTGTTAGTGTGTAGTGTGTGTGTTAGTTTGACGTGTGTGTGTTAGTGTGTTACGTGTGGGTGTTAGTGTGGTTAGTGTGTTAGTGTGTTGGTGCGTTAGTGTATTAGCGTGTTAGTGAGTTAGCGTGTCAGTATGTTGGAGTGCCAGCGTGTCAATGTGATAGTTTATCAGTGTATTATGTGTTAGTGTGTTAGTGTATTAGTGTGTTAGTGTGTTAGTGTGTTAGTGTGTTAGTGTGTTAGTGTGTTAGCGTGTTAGTGTATTAAGCGTAGTGTTTGTGTATGCGTTGGTTTGTATTGTGTTAGTGTGTAGTGAATTAGTGTGTTAGTGTATTGCGTTGGGTGTTAGTGTGTTAATGTGTTATGTGTATGTGTGGTGTGTGGTGTGTTAGTGTCAGAGCGTTAGTGTGATAGTTAGTGTGTTTGTATGTTAGGTGTTATGTTGGTGTTAATGTGTTAGTGTGTTAGTGTGTGTTAGTGTGTAAGTGTGTTAGGGGTGTTAGGTGTGCTAGTGTGTTAGTGTGTTAGTGTTGTTAGGTATAGTGTGTGTAGTGTGATTGTGTCTTAGTGGTTGTGTGTTAGTGTGTCGTGTGTTAGTATGTTAGAGTGTGATGTGAGTTAGTGTGTTGGTGTTAGTGTGCATGTTAGTGTAACGTGTGTTAGTGTGTTAGTGGTTATGTTAGGTGTTAGGTGAGTGGTCTGGTGTGTTAGTATGTGTGAGTGTTAGTGTTGTGTTAGGTGTAGTTTAGGTGTTAGTGTGTTGGTGTGTTAGTGTGTGTGGTATGTTAGTGTAGTGTTAGTGTTTGTGTTGGTGTGTTAGTCGCGTTATTTGTGTTAGTGTTAGGTGCCAGTTTCGATGTGATAGTGTGTTATGTGTTAGTGTTATGTGTTTGTGTGTGGCCTAGTTTGTTAGTGTTCGTGTGATGTGTGTGTGTGTGCTAGTTGGTGTTAGGTGTGTTAGTGTGTTAGTGTTCTGTGGTGTTAATGTGGTGTGTCAGTGTGTTAGTGTAGTTTAGTGTTAGGCGTGTGTTAGTGTGTATGTAGTGTGTAGGTGTGTTAGGTGTTGTTAGTGTTTGGTCGTTGATATTGTGTGTTAGACGTATTGTGTTAGTGTGTTAGTGTGTTAGTGTGTTGGTGTCAGTTGTGTTAGTGTGTTATTTGTGTGTTATGTGCTAGTTGTTAGTGTGTTAGGTGTTAGTGTTGTTGTTAGTGTGGTGTTGCATAGCGTTATGTTTTAGTGTTTGCAGTTAGTGTGAGTGTGTTAGTGTTTAGATGTTAGTGTGTGAGTGTGTTAGTGTGTTATGTGTTAGTGTATTAGTGTTTTAGTAGTGTGTGTAGATGTTGTGTAAGTGGTGTGTTGATATGTGTTAGTGTGTTAGTGTGTTAGGTGTGTTACCTGTTAGTCGTGTTAGTTTAGTGTGTTAGTGTGTAGTGTGTTAGTGTGTTAGTGTGTTGTGTGTGGTTAGCGTGTTGGCATGTAATGTGTTAGTGTGTGTATTGTTAGTGTGTTAGTAGGTTATTGTGCTAGTGTGTTAGTGTGTTTGTTAGTGTTAGTGTGTTGTGTTAGTGTAGTGTGTTAGTGTGTTGTGTATTAGTGTGTTAGTGTGTTAGTTATTGCTGTTAGTGTGTTAGGTGTGTGTGTCTGGTGTTGTTGAGGTGTGTTGTGTGTTAGTGTCATCAGTGTGTTAATGTGTTTGTGTTAGTGTGTTGTGTGATGTTAGTGTGTATATGTGTTAGTGTATTGTGTTAGTGTGTTGGTGTGTTAGTGGTTAGTGGTTGTGTGTTAGTGTGTTAGGTTATTTAGCGTGTTAGTGTGTTAGTGTTGTTAGTGCAGTGTGTCGATGTGATAGTTGTGTTAGTTGTTAGCTTGTATTGATGTAGTGTGTTAGTGTATTAGTGTGTTAGTGTGTTAGTGTGTTGTTAGTGTGTTGTGTGTGTGTAGTGTGTTAGTGTGTGTTAGCGTGTGTTAGTGAGTTAGCGTGTTGGCATGTAAATGTGTTAGTGTTAGTGTAGTGTGTTAGTGTGTTGTGTGTTAGGTGTGGTTATTGTGCTGTGTGTTAGTGTGTTTGTGAGTCGATGTGTTAGTGTGTTGTGTTAGTGATAGTGTGTTAGGTGTTAGTGTGTTAATGTGTGTTAGTGTGTTAGTATATTGGCGTGTTAGTGTTAGTGTTAGTGAATGTGTGTATTGTTGTGTGTTAGTTTGTACGTGTGTGTTAGTGTGTTAGTGTGACGGTGTGTTAGTGTGGTTAGTGTGTTAGTGTGTTGGTTGTGTTAGGTGTTAGTGTTAGTGTTTAGTGTGTAGTGTATTGGGTGTTAGTGTGGGCATGTTAGTTTGTTAGTGCGTTGTGTGTTGGTGTGTAAATAGTGGTTATTGCGTTAGTGTGTAGTGTGTTTAGAGTGCATGTGTGTGTGATAGTGTGTTAGTGTGTTATGTGTTGTGGTTTGTTAGTGTTCGTGTTTATTGTTTAGTGTGTGTTTGTTGTTGTTGGTGTTGTGTGTGTTAGTGTGTTAGTGTATGTGTTAGCGTGTTAGGTGTGTTAGTGCGTCAGCGTTTATGTGTTAGTGTGTTTGAGTGTTTAGTGTGATAGTGTGTTAGTGTTTGTGTGTTAGTGTGTTAGTGTGTTAGTGCGTTAGTATGTTAGCGTGTTGATGTGGTGTTAGTGTGTTGTGTGTTTGATTGTTAGTTTGTTAGTGTTGTGTGTTAGTGCTGTTGGTGAAAGTAGTGTGTTATTGTGTTAGTGTTTAGTATTTTGTGTTAGTGTTAGTGTGTTGTGTAGTGTTTAGTTAGTGTTAGTGTGTTAGTGTTGCGTGTTGGGTGTTAGTGTGTTAGTGTGTGGTGTGTCAGTGTGTTATGTGTGTTGTGTGTTAGTGCGTTAGTGATTAGTGTGTTAGTGTTAGTGGTATGTGTAGTTGTGTGTGTGTTAGTGTGTTATTGTGTTAGTTTGTTAGTGTGTTTGTGTTAGTGTGTAGTATGTGTGTTATTGTGTTAGGTGTTAGTGTGTTAGTATTTTAGCGTGTTAGGTGTGTAGTGTGTGTTAGTGTGTTGGTGTGTCAGTGTGGTATTGTGTTAGTATGTTAGAGTTTTATTGTTAGTGTGTTAGTGTGTTGTGTTGGTGTTAGTGTTAGTGTGTTGGTGTATTAGTGTGTTATGTGTTAATGTGTTAGTGTGTTAGTGTGTAGTGTAGTGTGTTAGTGTTGGTGTGTTAGTGTTGAGTGTTGTGTATTGTAGTGTTGTGCGTTAGTGTGCTAGTGTGTTATTGTGTTAGTGTGTTAGTGTGTGCTGTATTAGTGTGTTAGTGTGTTATTGTGTTAGTTGTTAGTGTGTTAGAGTGTTGTGTTAGTGTGGTGTGTTAGTGTTGGTGTAATGCGTTAGTGTGTTATTGTGTTAGTATTTTATGTGTTGGTGTGTTAGTGTCTTAGTGTCACTGTGCTGGTGTTTAGGTTTGACGGTGTGTTAGTGTGTTAGTGTGACGGTGTGTTAGTGTGGTTAGTGTGTTAGTGTGTTGGTGTGTTGTGTGTTGGTGTGTTAGTGCGTTAGTGAGTTAGTGTGTCAGTATGTTAGGTGCCAGCGCGTCAATGTGATAGTTGTGTGGTTGTGTGTTAGGTGTAATTTGTTAGTGTGTTAGTGTGTTATTGTGTTAGGTGTTGTGCGTTAGTATGTTGGTGTATTAGTGGTAGAGTGTTAGTGTGTTAGTGTATTAGCGTGTTAGGGTGTTAGTGTGTAATGTGTTAGTCTGTATTGTGTGTGTGCTAGAGTGTTAGTGTGGAGTGTTTGTGGGTTCTGTATTAGTGTGTTTGTGTGTTGCGTGTTGAAGTGTCAGTGTTATTATGTTGGTGTGCTATTGTGTTACTGTTAGTTTGTTAGTGGTTAGTGTTAGTGCGTTAGTGAAATAGTGTGTTATTGTGTTAGTGTGTTAGTTTGTTAGCGTGTTGTGTGTTGTGTTAGTGTGATGGTGTGTCAGTGTGTTATAGCGTTAGTGAATGATGTGTTAGTGTGTTAATGTGTTAATGTATTAGTGTGTTAGTGTTAGTGTGTTAGTGTGGTTAGTCTGTTAGTGTGTTGGTGTGTTAGTGCGTTAGGTGTTTGTGTAGTTTTAGTGTGTTAGTGGTTGGTGTTTTAGTGTGTTAGTATGTTAGTGTGACAGTTGTTAGTGTGTTAGTGCGTTATAGCGTCAGCGTGTTAATGTCAGTGTGTTAGGGTGCTATTGTGTTAGTGTGGTGTGTAGGTGTTAGTGTGTAATGTGTTAGTGTGTATTGTGCTAGTGTAGTGTGTTAGTGTGTTAGAGTGTTAGTTGGTTAGTGTTAGAGTGTTGGGGTTACGTGTTAGTGTGTTTGTGTGTTAGTGGGTTATAGTGTGTGTGTTGGTGTGTATGTTAGTGTGATAGTTTGTTAGTGTGTTGGTTTTGTGTGTTAGTGTGTTGGTGTTAGTGTGTTGTGGTACTTAGTGTGTGTGTGTTAGTGTGTTAGTGTTAGTGTGTTAGTTTGTTGATGTTAGTGTTAGTGTGTTAATGGTTAGTGTTAGTGTGTTAGTGTGTGTAGTTGTGTTAGTGTGTTAGTGTGTTGGTGTGTTAGTGTGTTGGGTTAGTGTGTTAGTGGTTGTGTGTTGGTGTGTTGTGTTAGGTGCCAGTGTGTTTGTGATAGTGTGTTGTGTGTTGGTGTGTTTATTAGTGTTCGTGTGTTAGTGTGTTGGTGTGTTGTTGTGTGTTAGTGTGTTGTGTGTCAGTGTGTTAGTCTACTGTGTGTTAGTTTGTTAGTGTTAGTGTGTAGTGTTAGTGTGTTGTGTGTTAGTGTTAGTGTTATTGTGTTAGTGTGTTAGTGTTGTGTGTGTGTGTTAGCGTGTTGGTGTGTAGTGTGTTAGTGTTAGCGTGTTAGTGTGTTAGCGTCTTAGTGTGATGGTGTGTTAGTGTGATAGTGTGTTAGTGTATTGGTGTGTTAGTGTTAGTGTGTTAGTGTTAGTGTTAGTGTTGGTATGTGTGTGTTAGTGTTAGTGTGTTAGTGTGTTAGTGTGATATTGTATTAGTGTGTTAGTGTGTTAGTGTGTTAGTGTGTGTGTGTTAGTGTGTTAGTGTGTTAGAGTATTAGTGTGTTAGTGTTGTGTGCTAGTGTGTTAGCGTGTTGGTGCGTCAGTGTGTTAGTTGTTAGTGTGTTGGTGTTAGTGTGTTGTGTTAATGTGTTAGTGTGTTAGTGTCTCAGTGTGTTAGTGATTTGGTGTGTTAGTGAGTTGGTGTGCTAGTGTTGGATGTTAGTGCGTTAGAGTGCCAGGGTGTCAATGTGCTAGAGTGTTAGTGTATTCGTGTTTTAGTGTTAGTGTGTTGGGCGTTAATGTGTTAGTGTGTTAGTGCGTTAGTGCGTCAGCGTGTTAATGTGTTAGTGTGTTAGTGCGTTAGTGTGTTGTGCCAGGTGTTATGTGATGTGTGTTAGCGTGTTAGTGTGATGGTGTTTATCAGTGTTCGTGTTAGTTTGTTAGTGTGCTTAGTTTTTAGTGTATTAGTGTGTTAGTGTATTAGTGTGTTAGTGTGTTAGTGTGTTATTGTGTTAGTGTGTTAGTGTTAGAGTGTTAGTGTGTTAGTTGTTGGTGTGTGTTAGTGTGTTGTGTGTTAGGTGTGTGTGTTAGTGTGTGGTGTGTAGTGTTTAGTGTGTTAGTGTGTTAGTTGTTGTGTAGTGTGTTAGCGTGTTGTGTGTCAGTGTGTGTGTTAGTGTGTTAATGTGTTAGTGTTGTGTAGTGTGTTAGTGTGGTTAGTGTGTTAGTGATTTGGTGTTAGTGAGTTGGTGTGCTAGTGCGTTAGTGTGTTAGTGTCAATGTGTAGTGTGTTAGTGTGTTCGTGTTTTAGTGTGTTAGTGTGTTGGCGTTAATGTGTTAGTGTTAGTGTTTGCGCGTCAGCGTGTTAATGTGTTGTGTTTGGTGTGTGTGATGTGTGTTAGTCTATTAGTGTGTTAGAGCGTTAGTCTATTAGTGTCAGTGTGTTAGTGTAATAGTGTGTTATTGTGTTAGTGTGTGTGTGTTAGAGTGTTAGTGTTTGCGTGTTAGTGTGTTAGTGTGCTAGTTGTTGGTGTGTTAGTGTGTTGGTTTGTGTGTTTGTGCGTGCGTCTTAATGTGTTAGTGGATGTGTTAGTGTGATAGTGTTTTATTGTATTGTGTGTTAGTGTGTTAGTGTGTTAGTGTGATAGATTGTTGTGTTGTGTGTTAGCGTGTTGGTGTGTCAGTGTGTTGTGTTAGTGTGTTATTGTGTGAGTGTTAGTGTGATTAGGTGTGTTAGTGTAGTGTGTTATTGTGTTAGTGTGTTAGTATTTTAGCGTGTTAGTGTTTGTGTGTTAGTGCGTTAGTGAATTAGTATGTTAGTATGTTAGTGTGTTAGAGTGTTAGTGTGTTATAGCGTTAGTGTTAGTGTGTTAGTGTGTTAGTGTTAGTGTGTTAGTGTGTATTGTGTTGTGTTGTAGTGTGTTGGTGTTAGTGGGTTAGTGTGTTAGTGTGATGGTGTGTGTGTGTGTGTGTGTTAGTGTGTTAGTTTGTTAGCGTGTTAGGTGTGTGATGGTGTGTGTGTGTCAGTGTGTGTGTAAGTTTGTTATAGCGTTAGTGTGTGTGTTAGTGTGTTATTGTGTTAGTGTGTTAGTGTGTATTGTAGTGTGTTAGTGGGTTAGTGGGTTCGTGTGTTGGTGTGTTGGGTGTTAGCGTGATGGTTGTGTCTTAGTGTAGGTTGGTGTGTTAGGCGTTAATGGTTAGTGTTAGCGTTAGGAGGGTGTCAATTTGTAGTGTGTAGTGTGACGTCTTTAGTGTTTAATATGTTGTGTGTTAGTGTGTTAGGTGTGTTAGTGTTAGTGCGTGCGTGTTAATGTGTTAGTGTGTTTGTGTGTTAGTGTGTGTATGTGTAGTGTGTTAGTATGTTAGTGTATTAGTGTGTGTTAGTGTGTTAGAGTGGTGGGTTGGTGGGTTGTGTTGGTGTTGGCTGTGTTGTGTGTTAGTATGTTGTGTGTTAGTGTGTCTGCGTTGGTGTCAGTGTTAGTGTGTTAGTGTGTGTGTTAGCGTCAGCGTGTTAGTGTGTTAGGTGTGTGTGTTAGTGTGTTGTGATAGTGCGTGGAGTGTTGGTTTGCTATTGTGTTAGTGTGTTGTGTTAGTGTTGTGTTAGTGTGCTAATCTGTTAGTGTGTATTGTGTAGTGTGTGAGTTAGTGTTAGAGTGTTGGTGGTGTATGTTTATGTGTTAGGTGTTATGTGTTAGGTGTTGGTGTGGTTGTGTGTTAGTGTGTTGGTGTGTATGTGTAGTGTGTTAGTGTGTTAGTGGTTTGTGTTAGAGTGTTGAGGGTTAGTGTTAGTGTGTTTGTGTTTTAGTGGGTTGTGTGTGTGTTAGTATGTTAGTGTGTTAGAGTGTTAGTGTGTGGTGTGTTAGTGTGTGAATGTGTTAGTGTGTTGTGTTGTATGTGTGTTGCGTGTTGTTTTAGCGTGTTGGCGTGTGTGGTTAGCGTGTTGGTGTGTTAGTGTTAGTGTGTTATGTGTGTTAGTGGTTGTGTGTTAGTGTGTTGAGTGTTAGTGTGTTAGCGTGTATGTGTGCAGTGCGTTAGCGTGTTGGTGTGTAGTGTGTTAGTATGTTAGTGTGTTATTTGTTAGTGTGTTTGTTAGTGTGTTAGTGTTTTAGTGTAGTGTGTTAGTGTGTTAGCGTGTTGTGTATAGTGTGTAGTGTGTTAGTGTGTTATGTGTTAGTGTGTTAGTGTGTTAGAGTGTTGGCGTTAGATTGTTGTGTGTAGTGTTGGTTTTGTGTCAGGTGTGTGGTAGTGTTAGTTGGTGTGTTAGTGTGTTAGTGTGTTATGTGTTAGTGTGTATTGTGTTAGTGTGTTGTGTGTAGTGTTGGTGTTAGTGGTGTGTTAGTGTGTTGGTGTTGTTTGTTAGGTGTTGGTGTGTCTTAGTGTGTTAGTGTTGGTGTGTGTGTGGTGTTGGTGGTTAGGGTGTTAGTGTGTTGGAGGTGATGTGCTAGTGTGTTAGTGAGTGTGTTTTAGTGTGTTATTGTGTTGTGTGTTAATGTGTTGTGTGTTAGTGTGTTAGTCGTTATGTGTGTTATGTCTTAATGTGTTTGGGTGTTAGTGTAGTGTGTTAGTTAGTGTGTTAGTGTGTTAGTGTGTGTGTGTTGTGTAATAGTGTTATTGTGTTTGTGTTTTAGTGTTGGTGTTAGCGTGTTAGTCTGTTTGCGTGTTAGTGTTTGTTAGTTGTTAGTGTTGTGTGTTGCGTTGTGTGTTAGGTGTTAGTGTTAGTGTGTTAGTGTGTTGGTGTTTAGTGTGTTAGTGTGTTAGTGTGTTAGTGTGTTGTGTGTGATGGTGTGTGGCAGTGTGTGTGTTAGTGTGTTGGTTAGTGTTAGTTGTTGTGTATTGGTGTGTTGTTGTGTGTATTGTGTTAGTTGGTGTGTTAAGTGTTAGTTGTTAGTTGTGTTAGTGTGTTGGTGTGTTAGTGTGTTAGTGTTGTGTGGTGTCTTAGTGTTGTGTTGGTGTGGTGTAGTTGGTGTGTTGGTGTGTTAGTGTGTTGTGTGAGGGTGTAGTGTGTTAGTGAGTTCGTGTTTAGTGTGTTATTGTGTTGGCGTTAATGTGTTAGTGTGTTGGTTGGTGTTGTGTTAAGTGTGTTGGGTTGTGTGTGTTAATTATTAGTGTTAGGTGTGTTATTGGTGTGTTGGTGTGTTAGTGTGTGTGTTATTGTGTTGTTAGTTGTTGGTGTTGCGTGTAGTTGTTGCGTGTGTTAGTGTGTTGGTGTGTTAGTGTGTTAGGTTAGTGTTAGTGTGTTAGTGTGTTGGTGTTAGTGTGTTGTGTTGGTGTGTTAGTGTGTTAGTGTGTTGGTGTGTGTGATGTGTTAGTGTGTTAGTGGTTAGTGTTAGTGTGTTGGGTGTTAGTGTGTTAGTGTGTGTTAATGTGTGTGTTAGTGTGTTGGATTGTGTTGTGTTTGTGTGTTGTGTTATGTGTAGTGTGTTAGTGTTAGTTGTTAGTGTGTGTGTTAGTGTGTTAGTGTGTTGGTTTTAGTTGTTGTGTTAGTGTTGTGTGTTTGTTGTTAGTGTGTTAGTGTGTTTGTGTTGTGTGTTAGAGTGTGTGTTAGTGTGTTGTATGTTAGTGTATTAGTGTGTTAGTGTTAGCGCGTTGATGTGTGTTATTGTGTTAGTGTGTTGGTGTGTTGTTAGTGTTCTTTGTTGGTGTTGTGAGTTTGTTGGTGTTAGTGTGTTAGTGTAGTGTGTTGTGTGTTGTGTGTGTAGTGTGTGGTTTGTTATAGCGTTAGTGTTGTGTGTTAGTGTGTTATTGTGTTAGTGTGTTAGTGTGTTAGTGTTAGTGTATTAGTGTGTTAGTGTGTTAGTGTTAGTGTGTTGTGTTAGTGTGTGGTGTGTGTATGTGTTAGTGTGTTAGTGTGTTGGTGTGTTGGTGTTTGTGTTAGTGTGTTAGTGTATTATTGTGTTAGTTTTGGTGTTAGTGTGTTAGTGTGTTGGTGTTGGGTTATTGTGTTAGTGTGTTAGTGTGTGTGTGTTGGTGTTGGTGTGTGTTATTGTTGTGTGTGGTGTGTTGGTGTTAGTGTGTTAGTGTTGTGTGACGGTGTGTTGTGTTTTAGTGTGTTGTGTGTTAGGTGTTGGTGTTGTTTTGTGTGTGTTTGTGTTGGTGTGTTAGTGTGTGGTTGGTGTTAGTGTGTTAGTGTGTTGTGGTGTGTTTTGTGTGTTAGTGTTATTTGTTAGGTGTTAGGTTTGTGTGTTGTGTGTTAGTTGTGTTAGTGTGTTGTGTGTTTGTTAGTGTGTTGTGTGTTAGTGTTGTGTGTTTATTGTGTTAGGTGTGTTAGTGTTAGTGTGTAGTGTGTTATGTGTTAGTGTGTTGTGTTGTGTGTTTGTGGTTGCGTTTATGTGTGTGTTTGGTGTTATGTGGTGTTAGTGTGTTGGTGTTGTGTGTTAGTGTGTTAGTGTTAGTGTGTTAGGTGTTAGTGTGTGTTTAGTGTGTTGGTGTGTGGTGTGTTGTGTTGTGTTAGTTGTTGTGTGTTGGTGTGTGTTGTTTGTGTTGTGTGTTAGTTTTAGCGTGTGTGTGTTAGTGTGTTTGTATGTTAGTTGTTAGGTGTTAGTGTTTGGTTTGTTGGTGTTAGTGTGTTAGTGTGTTTGTTGGAGGGTGTGTTAGTGTGTTAGTGTGTTTGTGTTAGTGTGTTAGTGTTAGTGTGTTAGTGTTGTGTTAGTGTGTTGTGTGTTTATTGGTGTTTGTGTGTTGGTGTGTTAGTGTTACCATGGGTGTTTAGTGTATTGTGTTAGCGTGTTAGTGTGGGGTGGTGTTTGTTGTGGTGTGTTAGTGTGTTAGTGTGTTGTGTTGGGTGTTTGTGTTGGTGTTGGTGTGTTGGTGTTTAGTGTGTTAGTGTTTGTTGTGTGTGTTGCGTGTTAGTGTGTTATTGTGTTGGTGTTTAGTGTTAGTGGTTGGCGTGTGTTTTAGTGTGTTTATTTTGGGTTAGTGTTTTGTGGTTGGTGTGGTGTTTTGGTTTTGTGTGTTAGTGTTTGGTGTGTTAGTGTTTGGGTTTTGTAGTGTGTTGTGAAGGTGTTTTTGGGTGTTGGTTGCGTGTTGGTGTTATTGTGTTAGTGTGTTAGTGTTGGGTGTTAGTGTGTTGTGTTAGTGTGGGTGTGTGTTTAGTGTGTTGAGTGTTAGTGGTGTGTTTGGTTTGTGTTAGTGTTTATTGTGTTAATGTGTTAGTGTGTTGTGTGTTGTGTGTTTGGGTTTGTGTTGTGTGTAGTGTGTTGTGGTTGGTGTGGGGTGGTGGTTAGTGTTAGTGTTTAGTGTGTTAGTGTTTGGTGTGTTGGTGTGTTGGTGTGTGTTTTGTGTTGGTTGTTAGTGTGTTAGTGGTTGTGTGTTTTGTTTTTATTGGTTGTGTTTAGTGTTTGTGTGTTAGTGTGTTAGTGTGGGAGTGTTTGGTGTGTGTGTTTGTGTTTAGTTTGATTTCGCGTGTTATTGTGAGTGTGAGTGTTAGTGAGTTGGTGTAGTGTGTTGGTGTTGTGTGTTTAGTGTTAGTTGTTATGTGTTAGTGCGTCAGCGTGTTAGTGTGTTGTGTTTGAGTGTTAGTGTGTGTGTTAGTGTTTGGTGTTAGTGTTTGTGTGTTAGTGTGTTAATGTGTGTTTAAGAGTGTTAGTGTTTAGGTGTTATATGTTAGCGTGTTAGTGTGGTGTGATGTTTGTGTTATGGTTTTGTGTTATGTTTGGTGTGTTAGTGAGTTAGTGTTTGGAGTGTGTTATTTTGCGTGTTAGTGTTTGGTGTTAGTGTGTTGTGTTGGTGGTTAGTGGGGCGTTTAATTGTTGCGTTGTGTTAGTGTGTTGTTTAGTGTGTTAGTGTTAGTGTTTTGTGTTTAGTGTGTTAGAGTGTTTGTGGGTTTTAGTGTTTGTGTTTATGTTTTTGTGTGTTGGTGTTAAGTGTTAGTGTGTTTTAGTGTTAGAGTGTGTGTGTTAGTGTTGTTTGTGTTAGTGTATTGTGTGTTAGTGTTTAGTGTTTGTGTCAGTGTGTTTGTGGTTAGTGTTTTAGTGTGTTGGTGTGTTGGTTAGTGTGTTAGTGTGTTATTGTGTTGTGTTTGGTGTTAGTAAATTGGTGTTATTGTGGTGTGTTAGTGTGTCAGTGTGTTGTGTTTTGTGTTTTGTGTTTAGTGTGTTTGTGTTAGCGTGTTGGTGTTTGGCGTTAGTTTGTGTGTTAGTTGGCGTTTAGTGTGTTAGCGTGTTATATTAGTGTTTAGTGTTTTGTGTGTGGTGTTGGTTATTTGGGTGAGGTGTTGGTGTTAGTGTTGTGTTAGTGTGTTTTGTGGTGTGTTGGTGTTTGGTTGTGTGTGTGTGTTTGTGTTGGTTGTTTGTGTGTTGTGTTGTGTGTTGTTGTTGTTTTGGTTGTTGTTTGAGTGTTAGTGTTAGTGTGTTAGTGTATGTGTTGTGTTAGTGGTTGTGTTTAGTGTGTTTGTGTTAGTGTGTTAGTGTGTTGGGGTTGTGTTTAGTGTGTTTGGTTTAGTGTTTAGTGTTTGGTGTTTGAGTTTAGTGTTTGGTGTTATATGTTGCGTGTTAGTGTGTGGTGTTTAGGTTTGTGTTTGTGTTTATTGTGTTAGTGTGTTTTGTTAGTGTGTTAGTGAGTTGTGTTAGGTTGTGTGTTAGTTTTGGTGGTGTTTGTGTTAGTGTGTTAGTGTGTTGGTGTGGTGTTAGGTGTTTGTTGCGTTGTTAGTGTGTTATTGTGTTAGTGGTTGTGTGTTGTGTTTAGTGTTTGTGTTGGTGTTAGGTGTTGGTTAGTGTTTGTGTGTTGTGTTAGCGTGGTGCGTGTTTAAGTGTTGGTGTTTGAGTGTTAGGGAGTGTATTGTTTGTTTGTGTTTGTGTTTAGTGTGTTAGTTGTTGTGTGTTAGTGTGTTGAGTGTTAGTGTTGTGTTTGTGTTGTATGTTAGCGTGTTAGTGTTTAGCGTGTTAATGTGTTAGTGTGTTTGGGGTGGATAGTGTGTTAATTTTGGTGTTTAAGTGTTAGTGTTTAGTGTGTTGGTTTGTGTGTTAGTGTGTTAGTGTGTATATGTTAGGTGTTAGTGTGTTAGTGGGTGTGTGATAGTGTGTTAGTGTATTAGTGTTTAGTTTGTGTGTGGTGTTAGTGTTTAATGTGTGGAGTTAGGTGTTGTGTTGGTTTTGTATGTTAGCGTTTGTGTGTTGTGTTGTGTTGTTGTGTTTGTGTTAGTGTTTGTTAGTTTGTGTTTATTTGGGTGTGTTAGTGTTAGTGTGTTAGTTTTTAGCGTGTTAGTGTTTGTTTTTTAGTTGGTGTTAGTGTGTTGGTGTGTTTGTTTTGTGTGTTAGGTTGTGTGTTGTGTTAGTGTGTTAGTGTTTGGTGTGTTAGGTGTGTTAGGTGTTAGTGTATTAGTGTTAGTGAGTTAGTGTTAGGTGTTGGTGTTTGTGTTAGTGTTTGGTGTTAGGTTAGTGTGTGTGTTGTTATTAGTGTGTTAATGTTGTGTTTAGTGTGTTAGTGTGTTGTGTGTGTTAGTGTGTTAGTGTGTTGAGTGTTGTGTTGTGTTGTGTGTTAGTAGGCGTGTTAGTGCGTCAGCGTGTTAAGTGTTGGTGTTGGGTTTAGTGTGATAGTGTGTTTGTTGGGTGTTGTGTGTATTTGTGTTAGTGTTTAGTTTTATTGTGTTAGTGTGTTGGTTGTGTATAGTGTGTTATTGTGTTAGTGTGTTGTTTTGCGTGTTAGGATTTGTGGTGTGGTGTGTTAGTGTTGGTTTGTTAGTGTTTGGTGTTCTGTTGCGTGTTGTGTTTAGTGTGTTTGTGTTATTGTTTGTTATGTGTGGTGTTGTGTGGGTGTTGTTTTAGTGTGTTAGTGCGTTTGGTTGGGAGGTGTTGGTGTTGTGTGTGTTTTGGTTTGTGGTTAGTGTTGTCAAGGTGTGTTTAGTGTTTAGTGTTTTGTGTTTAGTGTGTTATTGTGGTGTGTTGTTGTTAGTGTTGTGTTGCGTGTTAGTGTGTTAGCGTGTTAGTGTTTGTGTTTATTGTGTGGTTTGTTGGGGTGTTTGGTTAGTGTGTTAGTGTGTTAGTGTGTTGTTTAGTGTGTTTGTTTGTGTGTTAGGGAGTGTTTAGTGTTAGTGGTTGGCGTATTGTGTTTAGCGAGGTTGGGGTGTTTGGGTGAGTTGGTGTGTTGGGTTGTTGTATGTGTGTTGTGTGTTGTGTTTTAGTGTTTAATTTTAGTGTTTAGTTATTGTGTGTGTGTGTTTGTGTGTTAGTGTGTTGGTGTGTTAGTGGTTAGTGTGTTGTGTTTATTGTGTTAGTGTTTGTGTGTTGTTAGTGTGTTATTGTGGTGTGTTGTTGGTGTAGTGTGTTGTTTTAGTGTGTTTGTGTGTTAGTGTTGTGTTAGTTGGAGTGTTAGTGGTTTTTAGTGTGTTTTTGTTGGCGTTAGTGTGTTAGCGTGTTGTTTAGTGTGTTAGTGTTTTGTGTGTGGTGTGTTAGTTTTTATTTGTATGTGGGGAGTGTTAGTGTGTTAGTGTTTAGTGTTAGTGTGTTGGTGATTTGTGCGTTAGTGTGTGTGTTAGTGTTAGTGGGTGTTGGTCTGTTTGTGGTGTTGTGTGTTAGTTGGTTTATTGGTTGTTAATGTGTTTGTTAGTGTGTTAGTGTTTGTGGATAGTGTGTTAGTGTTAGTGTGTTAGTGTGTTGGTGTTAGTGTTAGTGTTAGTGGGTTTGTTTGGTGTTTGTGTTGGTTTTAGTGTTTGTGTGTTAATGTTTGTTGGTGTTAGTGTATTAGTGTGGGCGTTATGTGTTTGCGTTTAGCGTGTTTGGGTTTTGTGGGTTTGTGTTAGTGCGTTTGTGTGTTAGTGTTTGGTTGTGTTTAGTGTTTTAAGTGTTAGATTGTTAGTGTTTGGTTATTGGTGTGTTGGTGTTGTGTTGTGGGTGGTGTGTGTTAGTTTGGTGTGTGTGTTGTGTGTTAGATTTTGTGTTTGTGTTAGTGTATTGTGAGTTATTCTTGTGAGTTAGTGAGTTAGTGAGTTAGTGAGTTAGGCGTTAGTGTGTTAGTGTTTGTGTTGTTAATGGTGTGTTAGTGTGTTGGTGTTAGTTATTATATTAGTATGTGGTTTAATGTTAGTCGTTAGTGCGATGGAGTGGGGTGAGTGCAAGTGCGTCCATGTGGCGTGATGTG
>JARFJB010002129.1:57500-217500 GCA_036346205.1 Vesta saturnalis
TTGCGTGTGTGTGAGTGTGTGTGTGTGTGTGGTGCTGCGCGTGTGTGTGTGTGTGTGTGTGGTGAGTTGTGGTGTGGTGGGAGCTGTGTAGGTGTACGTTGTGTGTGTAGTGTGTGTGTGATAACGTGTGTGTGTGTGTGAGTGTGAGGAGTGAGTATGAGTGTGAGTGTGATGTGAGTGAGTGTGGGTGTGGGTGTGGTGTGTGTATGTGTGTGTGGTGTGTGATTGTGAATGTGAGTGTAGAGTGTAACTGTGAGTTTGAGGTGCGTGGTGGTGTGGTGTGGCGTGTGCGTGTGTCTGTGCATGCGTGTACGTGTGGTGTACGTGATGTGTGGTGTGTGAGTGTGAGTGTGAGTGTGAGTGTGAGTGTGTGTGAGTGTGAGTGTGAGTGTGAGTCTGGGTGTGTGGTGAGTGTGAGTGTTGAGTATGGTGTGAGTGTGAGGGTGGGTGTGGAGTGTAGTGTGATAGTGAATGTGAGTGAAAGTGTAACTGTGAGTTTGAGTCGTGTGCTGTGGTGTGTGTGTGATTGTGGTGTGTGAGCGAGTGAATGGGAGTGAAAGTGGGTGTGAGTGTGAGATGTGAGTGTGTGTGTGTGTGTGTGTGTGCGTGCGTGTGAGTGTGAGTATGAGTGTGACTGTTAGTGTGAGTGGTGTGTGGGTGTGGGTGTGTGTGTGTGTGTGTGTGAGTTGAGTGTGAGTGTGAGTGGTGGTGTGTGTGAGTATGGTGAGTGTGAGTGTGTGTGTGTGTGTGTGTGTCGTGCGCGTGCTGTGCGTGCTGTGGGTACGCGTGTGCGTGTGCGTGTGTGCGTGTGCGTGGTGTGGGGTGTGGCGGTGTGTGTTTGTGCGTGTGTGCGCGTGTGTGTGTGTGCGTGTTTGTATGCGTTTGCGTGTGCGTGTGTGTGCGTGTGTAGGCGCGTGGGCGTAGTGCGCGTTCGTGTCTGAGTGTGTGTGTGTGTTAGTGTATGGTGTGTGTGTGTGTGTGTGTGTGGTGTGGTGTGTGTGTGTGTGTGTGTGTTGTGTGGATTTTGTTTGTGTGTGTGGTTTGTGTGTGTGTGTGTGTGTGTGGGTGTGCGGGTGTGTGGTGTGTGTGGTGTGTGTGTGGTGTGTGTGTTTGTGTGTTTGGTGTGTTTGTGTGGTTGTGTGTTTGTGTGTGTGTAGGCGGGGGTGTATGGCGCGTGCGTGTGCTGCGTGGTGTGTGGTGTGATGTGTGTGAGTATCGAATGCGTGGTGTGTTGTGAGTTTGGTGTGTGGGCGTGGGGTGTTTGTATCTGGAGTGTGTGTGTGTGTGGGGTGTGGTGTGTGATGTGAGTGCGAGTGACTGTGAGTTGTGAGTGCGTGTGTGTGGTGTGTGTGTGTGTGTGTGCGTGTGCTGAGTGTGAGTGAGTACGTGGTGTGAGTGTGGTGTGTGGGTGTGAGTGTGAGTGTGAGTGTGAGTGAGTGTGGTGTGTGAGTGTGAGTTGTGTGGTGAGTTGGGTGTGGGCTGTGGTGTGAGTGGTGAGTGTGTGAGTGGTGTGTGAGTGTGGGGTGGTGTGGTGTGGTGTTGTGTGATGTGGTGAAGTGTATGTGGTTTGGTGTGTGTGTGTGTGTGTGTGTGTGTGTGTGTGTGTGTGTGTGTGTGTGATGGTGATGTGTGTGTGAGTGTGTTTGTGGTGTGTGTGTGTGTGTGTGTGTGTGTGTGTTTTGTGTGTGTGTGTGTGTGTGTTGTGTGTAGGTGAGTGTCCGTGCTGTGTGCGCCTGTGTGTGTGTGTCCTCTGTGTGTGTGGTGTGGTTGTGTGTGTGTGTGTTCAGTATCCACGATAGCTCCAGAACTATAACAAATGCCTACTTATAATTTTGTATTTGATCTTCATTAAATTTCTCCTGAAGCTGATTAGACTTCAGGAGAAATAATTTTGTATTTGACCTTCATTAAATTTCTCCTGAAGCTGATTAGATTTCGGGAGAAATCCAGCGGCGGAGAGGATTTATATTAGGGCAGTTTTGGTTTTATCAAATATTTCTGAATCAGCTACATATTTCAGAGATATAAAATTACCTTCATAGAGGTCTTAAAATATAGATATTACGTTCTATGGAATTCTTTGATACGAGACGCAATTTGGCAAGAAATTTCAAGGTGGAATTAAGGGTTTGTTCATATTGTTTCTATATTTTAACAACGATTAATTTTATAAATGCAAATTTTAAAGACAATTTAATTTCGCATAACTTTTCTGTATAGATTATTTTAACACAAAACCAAAATAAGGAATATGACATTCGAGTGTGTCCCATATTAACAACGGTCAAATTTGGAAAATCGCTAAAAATTGATTTTTAAACGTACCCGGGACTATAACCAATAGGGGTTTCAAATTGTTCTCATTTTTAGTTGTCTTCATGATACCATCATGTACAGAAGAAAAAGATAGTTTTACATGTGTGAAAATGAATTTTAGTTGGCCGTAACCGCGGAATGGAAGTATGAGTCATCATTTCCGCGGGAATGGAAAATTCATCGGGCGGGTTAAAATCACGTTACGGTGAAAAATTCGACGCATCTCTACTAATCTACAGCAATTTCGATGTTTTTAATATCTAGGTCAGTTTGAAAAATAATAACCACTCGTGTATTAGTTTTGTCAAAATTTTGCATGAATTTGTTATAAACAATAATTATTGCAAAAATACATTTTTTCGCGTATATATTGAAAATTATAATAATGTACAAGAACATTTGTATCATAATATAAACATTTTATACAGATTTATTGATATCCATTAAGACAGGATGAAAATATAAATACGTATAAAAGCCAAAAAGTATAATTTATTGTACATTATTAATTAAAGCATATTACATAAATTAGCGAGCACCCAATATTGGCTGCTTAGTAGGAGTTTATAGGGTTACATTGAATTACTGTCATTATAATTATCTTTCATCAATATTATCATCGTTATTTACATAAGCAGATAATACATTACCGCTGTTTTCGCGCGTTTTGCCTTTCCATACACGACATAATCTTGATCATTCCAAGAATTTTTTATGACAACCACATCAATTACCTTCTCGGTTGCGATCCACTATAAATTAATTTTCATATATGTACAACTCTCTTTTTTTCATGTACATGATGGTTTCATGGAGTTGCAGCGAAAATTTCATACTTTAATATTTGTAAATAAACAATTGGGGAATTAAAAAAGTTATCTCAGCTCCTAATCGAGCAACGGGGACTTTTTTAATACGTCAAAAATTCCCAGCTACTCGAATTTCAAATTAGCCAACCCCTTTATTTTTGCAATAAACACACCAGTGATGACACACATGTGTTTCGCCAGCTAAAAATGAGAAGCATTTGAAACCCCTATTGGTTATAGTTTCCAAGCTACGTTTAAAAAATCCATTTTTACCGATTTTTCGACATATTTGATCGTTGTTTGAACAATGTTCCCAGTTGTTATAACGGGATCCACTTGAGTGTTATATTCCTTATCACTGAAGTAACCAATTTTTCCACATGAGTACCTGCTATTAATTACGATAAGCTTTAGACCTTCTTTATCTGATTCCACTGGGATATTAGCATCTAGACATATATTAACCTCTAACTGACGATGGTCCAAACGTCCATCTGACATGGTTGAATAATTATCCTGCAAAATTATTTACTTCATTCCATTGATGTAATTCAATTTCTACATTGTATGATGGAAGGTCGTGTGTTGTTCCACACCAGGTATTTGTTATTGAATATTATTTCACTAGTATAAAAAATCTGGCCGATGGACTTCAGCACAACACTTTCTCGTATAAGGAAACTAATCGTTCCCCGTAGCGATTTCTAACTCCGGATAACTTGCAGAATAATAAGATATACTTAACTACGAAAAATATTTATTTTGTTATTCACCCTGCATGTTGCAAATTACTGTATATTTTTACATATTTGGATAGCATGAGAAATTAACTTTAAGATACTTTAGATTTGTTTTTAAAACTTTGATATGAAATATTAAAAAAAAAATAATTTTTATCAAAACTGGAAGCGCTAAAAATATTCCAATATACTAATTTAGTAGCTATCTATGTCTACTATACGAGGGTCGAGCTGAATTTATTGAGAATAAGAAGATCTAATAGGCCATGAAAAGCAAAACATACATTGGTATTTAGAGCAATTCTTTATCTGTAATTTGAAGTTTTACTATTTTACATTATTACAACTCAAGTTATTAACTTTTAAAATGGAATTATAAGTAAAAATGGAATTAATGAGTGCAAAGAGACTTTAGATTCGGCTTTTAGTGAACAAGCACCTTCATTGGCTACAATTTACCGATGGTATAAGGAATTTGAACGGGAAATGAATTGTATTCAACATCAAAAAGGTGCAGGCGACCTCCTACGGCTGTTACCAACGAAAACATTACTACTGTTATAAAAATAATTGAAGAGGACAATAAAGTCACTTATACTGTAATAGAGCATCAACTCAAGAATGGATCCTCAGCTGTCAGAGTAATCATACACGATCACCTGCATTTAAAAAAAGTGGTTAGTCGTTTTGTGACGCATCACCTTTCTGATTTCCAAAAAACAGAGCGTGCAAGAATTTATCATAAAATTTTAAACGTCCTAAATAATGGTGGACACCATTTTTTTCCAAAATATTGACAACTGACGAAACTTATTTACCCTTTTTCGACGTACCTACCCACCAAGCGAGTAGGACAAAAGACAGTTACAGCTAAATGATATTCTGAAAATGTTTGCCTGATGTGTTAAGTAGGTCGCAGAAAAGGAAATTATGCTGCACCATGATAATACATCGTCACATATGGCAGAACTCTCCCGTTTCAGGCTGAAGAAAATATAAAAGTAATACTCGCCTGATTTAGCAATGTGCGACTTTTGGCTATTCTTTGGGCTTAAAAGGAATTTTCGGGGCTGAAGGTTTTCGTCTGAAGAATATATTGATGCCGCAGTTATTTTGCAGGCATTCCTAAAGAAGATTGGTTGGGAGCTGTAACAACCCATTTTTGTGATGTATTAAATATACCTTAATTTAAGGTCTTTCATTCATTTAGTTGTAATATAGAAAAAGTATTTATTTATTGAAAATAGGTATGAGGTAGGCAACTTAATTTGCATATCTTCATAGTACATATCTTCTTAAGTGTATACTTCATAATGGTTTATACTCACTTTAAATTAATTTTCTGGTCATTTTATTAGCGCATTACCTCATCGTGACGTAATTTTTGCGCAAACCCATTCGCGCACAACATTTTCATCTACTTTGAAAGCAACTATTTTGCTCACTTCCTGATGCACATTGCAGCAGGAAGCGTTGTTGTTTTTTACCTAAATTTATGTGAAAGTGCCATTAATTTTATGGTAAGATATCTTTTGACTTGTTATACTAAAAATTAGAACACTTGCTCTTTTCAGGCACTTCCTTTCTTTTTTTACGGTTACTTTTTTTACTGCATTTTATACGCATTTAGTTTTACTGTTGCGTACGCTTGCATTTCATGACTGCAAATTTTATTGGAAAATTTCAAAGAATGCATTAAACGGATTATTCCAATTTAAAGAAGAAAATTTTAAGGATAAAATTCCAGTTTTGGTGTGGCGATAACATATAAGCATTGTTATGGCGAATATTGCGCAATTTCACAAGGATTACGTCATCTTGGTATGCATTTCCGCATCACATTTTTATAATACCAGGATGCTCAGGAAGATTTAGTTATATTGTACAGGTATAATGTTTAATGATTTTTAGTATTTTAAGGGTTTTACAATTAGTTTTTAACATATATTTTATTTAATCATCTCTCATCTTCTGTCAATAAACATAATTGTATATTGTTATTTTTTACATTTTGATAAATTTTATTGTTAATTAACTCGGTTTAGTTGTTCCGAGATAATTAAAAAATAACTTGGCGCCCGAGATCATTTTATTAGTGTTATATTACAATTTTTTATTATTTATGTTAAGTGAAAATAACATAGCAGATCATATGAATCATATGAATGAACCACCCTATTTAATCTACCGATTGGAGTCGGAGACATTATTGTGGTTAATGTTTGTATCTCCAGTCAATATGACGATTTGTGTGTTTGGAGAACTTACACCTATTACTTTATTTCTTTATTTATTATTAAATTTATTATACCATTTACACCACCTATTTGTATAAGCTTTAAATGGTGGAAAGAAAGAACAAATCAATCAATGAGATCATTCTCAATCAATCAATCAACAAAATCAATCTCAGTAAAACCAGATCATACCTTACAGTTTGCGGAAACCAGCTGACAGTTCAAAAAATAGTATTCTAATAAGGGGTCCTAATTATATCTCATAAGGCAAGCATAGAACTTGTGTTAGGGTCTGCGCCCTTTTGCGAAATTTGAACTTGTCCGCCATCTAGTTGTGTATGGCTAATGAATATTTTTGTAATAGGCACCGCCTAGTTCTAAATGTATAGGACTAATTAGGGTTTTTTTCGTGGCACCATCTCGTGGCATGTTCTTAAACTAGCGAATGTTTTCTGTAATAGAGGCGGCGCCGACTAGCGGTATATTTCTAGGACTAATTAAGGTTTGTGAGTGGCGCCATCTAGTGGTGTAAAGACTAATGAATGTTTTCTGTAATAGATGTTGATCTTGTTCGTATCTCACTCGTCTTCCTCGTCTGTTTCTCAAACAAAAAAATCAACTAATGAAATCAATTGAGCAGACCAATTCCAAACAAATCACGTTCGATCAAATCAAACAACCAGATCAATCTCAACCAATCAATCAACCAAATCAATTCAATCAATCAATCATAACGTACAGCTTAAGCAAAACCAGCTTACAGTTCAAAAATGCTGATTGGACTAACTTAAACTTTATTAAAACCAACCAACCACAACTCAAAATTCCAAATTGATTTAATTAATCATACAAAATCAGCTTCAGTTTAAAAATAGCAGTCTGATTTAACTTATAGTGTGCAAAAGAAAACTGGTCTCACACTTATTGTATTACCATCTAACCATCCTTTCGTATTAACTGCAGCATTGTTAGTCCAGGTTCGAACGCCGTTATTAAAACAAGTTCATTAATACAAATTGAAGGAAAGCTTAGCGTTTGAAAATATATTATAAAAACAGTCATTAATTTAATCACATTTTTATCGGTCTTCTTCTTCTTCCTCGACCGTGATTCGTCTCTATCATCATTATCATAGTTTTGAGACTCGTCTTCGCCTCTACCTCATCGCACTTCTTCCTATTCTGTGAATCACCACCATCGTCGTGGGTTTAAGATACATTTATCTCATCCACGTCACCGTTTTCATCATCATCTTGAACGGTTATGTTGTAATAGTTTAACAAGTCAGTAAAACCTCTAATGTCTGCTGATGTTGGCTCATAAACAGGAGAATACATTATAACAATGCTTACTCGATGACGAAACGTGCGAGAAATGAGAATGTAGCCGGCATTGGGTCTTGTGCGTGGGCGCACTTTAATATTCGGATATGTTCGGTTATCTTCGGGGAAGTTTGAGTGGAGGGTCGCCAAAACAGCCTTAGCAGCCTTGTTAGCAGAATACCAATGCCAAAAAGGAGCTTAGATTTATAAACATGCTCCTAGGGAAGATATTAGAGCATGGTTACGGAAAAAAGAAGTGTACACTATGCATAATTCCCGCCCTAGGTTACAGGTTAAGTTAGGTCAATACACGTACAACATTAGGTTAGATTAATAAATGCACGGTTTAGGTTAGGTTAGGTCGATACTCGCACATATTAGGTTAGATTAATAAATGCACGGTTTAGGTTAGGTCAATACTCGCGGCGTTAATGAAGCTATAGGAGGAGGATATAATAAACCAACCAACTCTGCATCAGATCTTACTCTACAGACTTGATCTCCACTAATTTGTTTAGTTAATTAGATGAAGGTCTGAGAGTTATGCTATTTTTTAATGAATTAATAGCATTACACGGTACGTATCTGTTGGTTTTAAACTTCGTAGTTATTGATTCTAATATTCCGTTAAAACCTTCCGTTATCGCAATTTGGTATTTTGAACTGTGACTGATTTAGAGCAAGCAAGCTGTAATAAATTAATTAAACCAAATCAGTATTTTTTTGAACTGTAAGCTGGTTTTTGCAAACTGTAGGGAATGATCTGGTTTTATTGAGTTAGTTGGTTGATTGGTTGAGGTTGATCTGATTGATTGACTTCTCTGTGAAAGAGCTGAGAGAAACGTATAAACGAGAGAGAGAAGGAGCCGAGAGAGAGCGTGCATGATCAACTTCTATTGCAGAAAATTTTATTAATCCATACACCGCTAGATGACGCCACAAAAATCACTGATTAGTCCTAGAAATATACCTCTAGGTGACGCTACCTTATTATAATACTATTTACAGCTAAGGGGCGACGACAAGGGGCGTAAACCCTAACACAAGTTCTCATAGCTGCCTTACGCGTTTACATTAAGGCCCCTTATTAGAAAATTTCAAATCTCCGCCGTAACCAATGCAGAGACTTAGGCTCAATCAAGGCTCAGAAGAACCAATCAGAAACCAGAGGGCGGACAACAATGAGGTGAAAGGGCTGTCCTTAGGACCAGCAATCAGAACGTTGTATGCGTATGCATCTACCTACCTTCAGGGGTTGAACTGCAGAAAAGGCTCTTAATACATCCAAGATGGTCCTAATTAGGGTGAACATCAAGGGGTTGAAAATGGCCCCGAAAAGAAGCTGTAAAAGAGGCGTGGGAAATGGGCGGGTGAAAGTGGGTTTTGGCCTATGTTCCACCAAGTTTAAAGTTATTATGAGCTATAAATTAGTCAGTAATCCTTTCGACACAGATTTATTTGCTGCCGCTAATACAGAAAAAAGTATGACCTAGTCTTTTCAATATTGTTGTTTTAATTATATGTAGAAAATCAATGAAAATGTACCTAATGAACTCAAATTTGTCTAACAAATACGTAATTACGTTTGGTAGGTCAGTTTATTTGCAGGGTGGCGGTTCATGACATTTTATGCTTATATAACCACATTCTACCTAAACAATAATTTTGTAAATTATGATGTGTCAAAAAGGCTTTTAGGATAGTGACCGTAAATTAGTGCAAGAGTGGAGTGGTAGAAACCTGGAAATGGAAGTTTAATAATCCAGCGGCTATGTAACTGCGTTTATGTCTGTTTTATTATTCAAACTTGACTATTAGCGAGTACTCGTTAGTTCAGTACATTGAATTTACAGTCTTGAGTTTTTTAAATGGAGGTTAAGCGCAAAGGGCTGTGTAATGCATTCGCGTTTTGTCGGGATTTCCAAAGAGGATAATGTTCTCGCGGAGGTGCCTGTAAATATGTGCATGAGTCGTTAGAATGGAAGGTATGGCGCGTACGAGTGGCGTGATAAATTCACACATTGCAGGCGAGATTAGAAATACGCAGTACTAAATCCGAACGTTGTTGCGACTACGACCAAAGGCGGTGTGACAGAAATTGTGCAAATATTTACATGTGGATCAAGTAATGCACGTACGATTTTCGTGTCCAGTGTGTATGGACTTCATCACTGCCGGACAGATGGGGTGTTTTGAAGAATGCAACCATGTGATTTGCCGGAGTTACTTGCTACATGAAACATTAACCGCATGTCCATTGTATCGTGGAAAAGTAAAAAGTTGTTTAAATTAAGATTAGTGAGAATACTCCTGGTTCAAATTCAAAAATTATACCAGTGCTAATCTAAATTCACAAATTACATTTAATAAAATGCCTTGTTTCAGAGATCTAGTGTTAACAGCGAGGTGTTTAGGTGTCTTTAGCAATGTTATTCGAACTCTAGGAAATTTCCACTGTATACCACTTTTGGGTACACTCCTGTTAAGAAGGTTACTAAAATACAATATTAATTTTATTCAGAATTTAGGTGACCTGCAGTCATTGCGTGCCGTCAGTTGTCTCCTGCTGCCTGCCGTTCGTTGTTTCCTTCTATTTGTTAATGTAGTACTTGTTGGCAGCTTAAACAATTTTCGGTAAATCTTTTTTACCGATATGAAAATGTAAACTTTCCCCATTATTACACATCATAGAAATACTTACCTTTGGGGTTTAAATGGTGTATTTTGTTATTTATATTTTATATCAATTAAACGTTTAGATATCAATTACAGTTATCGTCTTCAGTAAATTGTAAAATTTAATAAATTTGATAAATTTGGTATAATACATCTCAAGTAATTTTGTAACGTGCACCGCTGTTGAGCACCTATGCAAAAAAGGAAATAGGAATAGGAAGAAGGGCACTTGACCAGCAGCTAGGGTACTTGGATGCGTGGGGAACATTGAGGTACGAGAGAGAAAGGAAGGAAATGTATAGAAGTAGAACGAAAGACAGAAATTTGGGCGCACGAGTTTTAAGTGCAATACAAAAAGAGCCCTTTCCTCAAAACTCGAAACAGGAAAGGTAACTCACAACACAGGGAAGTAATTATACAATGAGATAGGTAGTTCGATAGGTTCCTGTAAAAAAAAGGTTATACATACACAAATTTTATATAAATAGCAGAAATTGACAAACTAGTAACAAAAACTTTTATTCCAATAATGTAATCCCCAAAATAAGCGAATGTTGCAATTATCCTTTGTTTAAATTAAAATTATTATAAGTGAACCTATGACAAGGTAAGGCAAGCTGTATATTTCCAGAATTTAAAAGTGTATTTGCATTGACACAAAAGGCATATATTCTCTACCACTATGGTTTCTTTTCGGAGGTCAACCCTTGATGGAATTTTACCCAATTTGTTTTTGAAAGCAAGTTTGTACTTGCTCACGTGAGGGCAGATGTAGGCCTTAGGATTGGTTTGGAGCTGGTATTGGACCTGGGCTTGGTCTTTGGGTTGGTCTTGGACCTGGAGTTGGTCTTAGGGCTAGGGAGGTTAACAACTATTTCTGGCAATTATAGGTCATTTTGACCTGATGAGCGTTAGCATTCTGACAGGGGTGAAATTTAAAACAAGGAAAACCCTAACCTTATAAGACAAGTAGGGCTTGGCCCCTATCGTGACCTTGGTGTAATTTGTCGGTTCTAACCTAATCGTATAAGACAAGTGCAGGCCTTTGCCCCTTGCCGTTACCCCTGGTTGGAAATGGTATTTGGTTTTGTAGGTTATGACTGATAATTTAAAGTTGTATTCTAATAAGGAGGTTCTTGTAAGACAGCACTTGTGTTAGGGATTGACCTTGCGTGGGGAATTTGAATGACAGTAAAATTTATTATAGAACACTTATTTTTATTGTAAATGTCATAATTAAAAAAAACCTCAGTAAGTTATAAAAAAATTGCTGACATTCAGGTTATTCTCTAATGAAACAAATTTTTTTTTGTTAAGTTAATTAATTACATAACAGTTATTACAATATTGTTTTCTAAACAAATATTAAAAACTGGTTGCTTTACCTGTTGGTCCTAATGTATTGAAATATGTTTTATACCCATCCGACCATTAAAATGTTTGTATATTGTACGCCTTAATATTTTTTTAAAGAAACTTGATGTTACGTATAAATAGGATGCGTTTTATAACTATAATTAAAAATCTGTACAAGTAAATAAATAAAAGGTTAAAAGCACACTTACCAGCTCTGTACTTAAAGAACGTTTTGGAGAATTGGTTTACGAGTGATGGTCACTGCTTTGTGTTACTCGTCTAATCAAACTAAATCACTTTCTATGTTTTTTACTTATGCATAGCTGATATATAACTGGTTTTCTATCAGTAAAAGTAATTTTTCAAAGCGATTTGAAAAATATTCATATTTACATACGGCACACAAATTGTTTATTGAAACGCACTCATTAACAGTTAGAAAAACCTCATTAAAAGTTTGGAATGTAATGATTACGTGTGCAACATACGGTTTAATTGACCGTGTATTTTCCCATATTATTCTAATTAGAGTTTTTAAATTTTTATTACCATTATTGTTATTAAAATTATCACATTTCTATTAATGATCATTTTGATATAGAAGGAGGGCGATGGCCTATAAATTCACACATTGCATGGCGAGATTTAGGTAATACGCGTACTAAATCCGAACGTTGTTGCGACTACGACCAAAGGCGGTGTGACAGAAATTGTGCAAATATTTACATGTGGATCAAGTAATGCACGTACGATTTTCGTGTCCAGTTGTATGGACTTCATCAGCCGGACAGATGGGGTGTTTTGAAGAATGCAACCATGTGATTTGCCGGAGTTACTTGCTACATGAAACATTAACGCATGTCCATTGTATCGTGGAAAAAGTAAAAAGTTGTTTAAATTAAGATTAGTGAGAATACTCCTGGTTCAAATTCAAAATTATACCAGTGCTAATCTAAATTCACAAATTACATTTAATAAAATGCCTTGTTTCAGAGATCTAGTGTTAACAGCGAGGTGTTTAGGTGTCTTTAGCAATGTTATTCGAACTCTAGGAAATTTCCACTGTATACCACTTTTGGGTACACTCGTTAAGAAGGTTACTAAAATACAATATTAATTTTATTCAGAATTTAGGTGACCTGCAGTCGTGGCCTGCGGTCAGTCGTCTCCTGCCCTGCCGTTCGTCGTTTCCTTCTGTTTGTTAACGTGGTACCTGATGCCAGGTTGAATAATTTTGTAAATATTTTTACAGATAATGAAAATGTAAACTTTCCATTATTACGCATTATAGAAATACTTACCTTTGGGGTTTAAATGGTGTATTTTCTTATTTATATTTTATATCAATTACACGTTTCGATATCAATTACAGTTATCGTCCTCAGTAAATGGTAAAATTTAATAAATTTGATAAATTTGGTATGATACATCCCAAGTAATTTTGTAACGTGCACCGTTGTTGAGCACCTATGCAAAAAGGAAATAGGAATAGGAAGAAGGGCACTTGACCAGCAGCTAGGTACTTGGATGCTGGGGAACATTGAGGTACAGAGAGAAAGGAAGGAAATGTATGAAGTAGAACGAAAGACAGAAATTTGGCCACGAGTTTTAAGTGCAATACAAAAAGAGCCCTTTCCTCAAAACTCGAAACAGGAAAGGTAACTCACAACACAGGAAGTAATTATACAATGAGATAGGTAGTTCGATAGGTTCCTGTAAAAAAAGGTTATACATACACAAATTTTATATAAATAGCAGAAATTGACAAACTAGTAAAAAAACTTTTATTCCAATAATGTAATCCCCAAAATAAGCGAATGTTGCAATTATCCTTTGTTTAAATTAAAATGTAGTACCTACAGTAATTCACTGTAATTATAATAAAGAAAAGAATGAAATGAAGCACGAAACATACAGGTCAAGTTAAATTAAATTAGGATGATCCCAAGCTAATGAAGTTTGAGTTTATAATATCTTTTAGTACAAGGAGAATTATATTTATAGCATCAAAATTGTCTTTGCTAATTAAAATGCACAGGTCACCCGACAAAACATTTAAATACATTGTACAGTGTACAATAATAAAAGCCAAATAATAAATAGAGTCAATTATATATTAGTCTCCCAATGAGACTAATATTTAAACATTCACAGTTAATAGCACAAAATACATAGAGCTCGACGATAAATGCATTTACCTGTGGATAACCTATATTTACAATAAGAGATAATATCTATGAATAAATTGAAATGGTATAATATTGACTTTGTTTTAAAACTAATGCAGATAATAATATTAAGTTTTAAAGTAAAGTTATTTTAAGTGAACCTATGACAAGGTAAGGCAAGCTGTATATTTCAGAATTTGCATTCACACAAAAGGCATATAATTATAGTTTAACTTAGCTGTGGAATTATTCCTGTTGTTGGAGTTAGTTACAGATCTTCGTGATATTCAGTAATATTGATTAAGGCACTTTCCAGTCAATGTGACATTTCACCAAAAGTGAGAAGCAGTTAGCAATCTATCCAATTGTGTATGTAGTTATTGAACGAGTAAAAATACATTTATGGTTATCTGAGTTATCCCCAGAGTAAAGTAATAGTAGAAATAAACGTAGAAGTGAAAGTCGAAGTCGAAGTCGAAGTGGAGGTCGAACCTCTGTAATTTATTAAAATAAGACACGAGTAACCCCTTTGAATACATTACCTTCACGAGGTTCACAAAGTAGAAATTCCGAGATAAACTTATGTTTGTAACCAAAGTTTAGATATCGAGATATTTAAAGTATTTTCTTTAAAGTAGGTAGTTTTAAATCACAAGATAGCTGTGGTGATGGCTGAAAGTAAAGCAATTTTTAAATACAGAAACAAAAAGGAAGAGAGGCATACATGAACGCTTTTAATAACATTTTACATCCGCAAAATGAGTAGAAATAAATAATACCAATTAATCATTTCTTATACTACAGAATAAATATAAATCCGACTTTCGTCGATGAATGAAATAAATCCAGAAATTATTTGATTCTTCTAGGTATTAAATCATGGCTTGGCACCAATATGAAAACAGGAAGAAGAAAAAGTCCTTTTTAAGAACTCACTAAATAACATTCAATGTTACCAACTGTAACCAGTGCTTCCAAATTCTAAAAATGTGTGTTAAGTAAGAGTGACCATCAACAATTATTAATATTAAATGATTTGCTTTAGGAAAATAACATAATGAGAACAACGTTAAATAAGAAGATAATAGGAACAGCACTGAATGGGCTTAAATAATGTAACATCCGAAATAATGAATGTTACATTTTCTTAAAGATTTTACTATTTAATGAGGACGACGGCTGTAATTGTTCGAAACGTTTAATTTATATAAAATATAAATAAGAAAATACACCATTAAAACCACAACAATAAGTATTTTTTTACATAATTTGTTTGTATTAACATTATTCGAATATATGTAGATATTTGTGATGAACGTGATTTTGAATATATACATATCTGTATTTATGTTTAAATTGAGAACGTTTACATTTCACAGTAAATTTACCTTTTTTGTAGAGCTTCCAGGTTGTAAAAGCTGTAAATGCAAAATGAATCACCATTTAAATTGCTTACGTTTATGATGCTAGAGTTTCCTTGAAAAACTATGAGCTATAAGCGAAACCTGTTATGACTACTTCAATTAATATATGTTGATAATACCTAGGATGTCATAGTATGTGTTAGATATGCATTTAAATTTATTTATTTTTTTCTTTAATGTATTCCTTTTTTTTGGCAGTTCTTTCACGATCTCTACCAAATTGTGCACTGCTGATTTGTAGACCTCTTGTGTGACAAAATTGATAGAGTTGTAGTTTGCTGTGTTGTAGACTACTATGGTAAAACAATATAAACCAATTTAACATATATGGTTTGTCGTTTTATCTTTATACAATGTATTCCTTGGTTAAGTTTATGGATAATTCCATGTATTATGTATGTAGAACCATAGATATTAGGATATGTAAGACAAAAAATCATTGGGAAGCTAAATGGACCAATCAAAATTATTATCCTGGAACTGTTATAACAAAACATGGTAAGTCGTTTTTTTATTACATGTAAAATTAAAAATATACAGGTATGTTGAAGTATCTCCTTTTAAGATATACACTTCGTTATACTTGCACCAAAGATGGTGTGACATTAAATCTGGTAGAAATGTACAGAAGAGAAATTTTATTCAGTATCTTTTGTGATAGTTTATTAAGCACAATAGTTATAGCTTAGTAGGAATTCTATTAATCTAATAAAAATATTGTGTTAAGCTTCTCAAGCTTTTAGAAATCTTTATTTCCTTATTCAGGAGCTAGAATTGTACAGAATAATAATAATGTAATCATTACTAAAAAATGCAATGGGTAAATTTACTACAAATTTAAGTGTACAAACAAGACATCTTATGGATTAAAAGATTAAAATTTTACACATGGAATATAATTTAATGTAGATGTTAAGTTCTTCAGATGTTTGAAATGAAAAATGTAATAGTAGCATGAAGATAAAATTGGACATTGAAAGTTTAAGTAAAATATATTCTCATCTAATAGCTTTCACTGCAGGCAGAGACCATTCCGTTGCCAGGAATTAAATTGGTTGTCGTGTAGTCACCGGTTCTCAATGTGTTTTGTGTTTTGTCCTTTTGGTTTTTAACTTTACTAAGGTTGGATACTTCTCCTTTTAACTGCAATTTGCAGTAAATTTAGCCACTGTATTTTTTTTGTGATTTTTTTATGCTTATCTCCGACTCCGGAATAAGGAAGTAAACATTTCTGAATGCTTGGGTAGCCTAAAAGAGTATTTTCATTAGATTTATTGAATCCCCACTAAACTATATTCAATACTAGGTACCCATAACTATATAAGTAGTAGTGAGACACCTCGCCTTTCACTTTTGTGACGTCATTTGACCTTGGTATTCCCCAAGGTCGTCCACGTGTGAGACCGTTTTCTCCAACCCTATGGTTTCTTTTCGAAGACCCTTTGCAACCCCTAATTATTTTTGTTTCTACACACCCACGTGTGAGACCGTATTTTCCACCCCTATGGTTTCTTTTCGAAGGCTTCTTTCAACCCCTAGTTATTTTTGTTTTTTACTCGCTTACTTGAGGGGCGTATTTTTTCACCCCTTATGTTATGGCCGCCCACGTGTGAGCTCATATTTTCTACCCCTATGGTTTCCTTTCGGAGGTCAACCCTTGAAGGAATTTTTACCCTAATTACCGTCTTTTTGAAAGCAATTTTGTACTTGCTCACGTGAGGGGCAGATGTAGGCCTTAGGATTGGTTTGTAGCTGGTCTTGGACCTGGGCTTGGTCTTTGGGTTGGTCTTGGACCTGAAGTTGGTCTTAGGGCTACGGTAGGTTGACAACTATTTCTGGCAATTATAGGTCATTTTAACCTGATGAGGGTTAGCATTCTGATAAGGGTGAAATTTGAAACAAGGAAACCCTAACCTTATAAGACAAGTGTAGAGCTTGGCCCTCCATCGCGACCCCTTGGTGTAATTGTATGTGGGTTCTAACCTAATCTTATAAGAGAAATGTAGGCCTTCGCCCTTTGTCGTAACCCCTGGTTGGAAATGTTATTTGTTTTTGTAGGTTATGACTGATGATTTGAAGTTGTATTCTAATAAAGATGTTCTTGTAATACAGCACTTGTGTTAGGGATTGATCTTGCGTGGGGGAATTTGAATGACAGTAAAATTTAATTTTAGAACACATTTTTATTGTAAATGTCATAATTAAAGAAACCTCAGTGAGTTATAAAAAAAAATTACAGACATTCAGGTTATTCTCTAATGAAACAAATTTTTTATTCAGTTAATTAATTACATAACAGTTATTACAATATTGTTTTCTAAACAAATATTAAAACTGGCTGCTTTATCTGTTGGTCCTAATGTATTGAAATATGTTTTATACCTATCCGACCATTAAAATGTTTGTATATTGTACGCCTTAATATTTTTTTAAAGAAACTTGATGTTACGTATAAATAGGATGCGTTTTATAACTATAATTAAAAATCTGTACAAGTAAATAAATAAAAGGTTAAAAGCACACTTACCAGCTCTGTACTTAAAGAACGTTTTGGAGAATTGGTTTACGAGTGATGGTCACTGCTTTGTGTTACTCGTCTAATCAAACTAAATCACTTTCTATGTTTTTTACTTATGCATAGCTGATATATAACTGGTTTTCTATCAGTAAAAGTAATTTTTTCAAAGCGATTTGAAAAGTATTGATATTGTACATACGGACACAAATTGTTTATTGAAACGCACTCATTAGTAGTTATAGAAAACCTCATTAAAAGTTTGAATGTAATAATTACGTGTGCAAAGTGAGAGAGAGAACGAGAGAAGAGAAATAAACGAGAGAGAGAGGAGATACGGGAGAAGCGAGCGAAGCAAGTGAGACGAGAAAGGCGCGAGAGAGAGAGAGGCAGAGAAACAAGAAGAACACGAGAGAGAAAAGACGGGACGTTTGGAAGTACCACATTTAATGGAATTCTTTTGCTAAGATAGATGTTGTGGGACATGTGAACGCTTTAGAAAATACGAAAATTTAAATTTCCTTCAACAAGACATGGATAAAATTAACGAAGCTTCTATGTAAAAATTAAACGTATTATAAAGCCTAGAGACTGTAGGAAATTATCCGAGGGGACACAATTAGTTATAATAGGTGTTAAACCGATAACCACAAGAAATAAATTACATAACGTGTTACATTTCGACGATCTGGGTCCGTTATGTATATCTAATATGGTTAGAAAGAGAATTGAAGAACAAAGTATAGATTTAAATTATAAAATTAACATTAAATTGGATGTACTAATAGGCGTATTAGGCATAAAGAGAGAATTGTAATTTGTGTAAAAATGTTACCTATTTTTGTGTAAAAAGTGTTGTAAAACTTGTTTATTTGATTTTATTTAAATTATATTGGAGGAATGGGTGTAAGTACTCACCACTGTTCGGATAGGATCGGTTATCTTCGGGTGTTGAGGAGTGGGGTCGCACTAACTATAGCACTGTTAATGCGATTCGTACCTATATGAAAACATCGCATCGCAAAATTTACCTGTGTATATAGTCTCCAGCGAGTAAGCATTATTATTATAATGTATTCCTGTTTATGAACCAACATCAGAGGACATTAGAGTTTAGGATTTGTAGTAAACTACTACAATATAACTGTCAAGCTGATGATGAAAACGATGAAGTGGATGAGATGAATGTATCTCACACTCATGATGATGATGATTCACAGAAGAAGACCGATGGGTTAGAGGAAAGGACGAATCTCAAGACCACGATGACAGTGACGAATTACATTCGAAAAAGAAGAAGACTGATAACAATGTAATTAAATTAAATAAATAAATGACGTATTGTTTTAAATATATTTTTAAACGCTAAGTTTTCTTTCAATTTTTTATTAATAATCTCGTTTTCGGAATGGGCTTTCAGGTTTGTTTATAATTTGTATATTTAAGAAGCTAGTTTCTATCAATCTTATTGGATTTAATACAAAAAAAACAAAAGCGTTGGAAATTAAACGTGGCTTTCGTCTCTCCCATCCCCGCGTTTCTCTTGACCCTTTCGTCTCTCGCGTCTGTCGTCTCCGCTTGGCTGAAAGTTTGAGCTTGTTTGTTGCGCAATCTAGTGGTGTATGAGCTAACAAACGTTTTTCTGTAATAGAGATTGATCATGGTTCCACGTAGTTGTATATTTTTAAAACTACATACAGTTCCTAGAAACTTGCGCTCGGGTCTTCGCCCCTTGTCACGGACCCCTGACATAAAATTCACAAAAGTGCTGTGTAAATAAAACATATAAGCAAGCAAGACCGCTTATTTAACGCGTCTTTAAATTGCATGTTAACAAATAACATTCTGATGTATACCAACCAGCTCTTTATTATACATTTATTTTTAAAGTAATGAGTTGAATTATATTTGTTATTGCACTGTATACTGTACATAGGTGGTTGGGCATTTTCAATAACGACTAGGACGTTCGGTCTTGTTTTATAAAAATCTAAGGTTTTTTAAAAAGACACAACCTTTTTTTGATAGAAGTCATTTTCAGATACATCTTGAATTTATATATTTCGCTATTTAAATGGTTATAATTAGAACATTCTTATGTATCTGGTTTGATTGATTGATTGTTTAGAAGGTCGTTTCTCAAAACGAAATTATGTTTACCAAAATTGAAAATGCAATGGTAAATTTTAGGCATCCTTTTATATCAAAATGATCATTAATAGAAATGTGATAATTTTAATAACAATCATGGTAATAAAAATTTAAAACTGTAATTAGAATAATATGGGAAAATACACGGTCAAGTTAAACCGTATGTTGCACACGTAATCATTACATTCCAAACTTTTAATGAGGTTTTTTTCTAACTCTTAATGAGTGCGTTTCAATAAAAAATTTGTGTGTCCGTATGTACAATATCAATACTTTTCAAATCGCTTTGAAAAATTACTTTTACTGATAGAAAACCAGTTATATATCAACTATCCATAAGTAAAAACATAGAAAGTGATTTAGTTTGATTAGACGAGTAACACAAGCAGTGACCATCACTCGTAAACCAATTCTTCAAAACGTTCTTTAAGTACAGAGCTGGTAAGTGTGCTTTTAACCTTTTATTTATTTACTTGTACAGATTTTTAATTATAGTTATAAAACGCATCCTATTTATACGTAACATCAAGTTTCTTTAAAAAAATATTAAGGCGTACAATATACAAACATTTTAATGGTCGGATAGGTATAAAACATATTTCAATACATTAGGACCAACAGGTAAAGCAACCAGTTTTTAATATTTGTTTAGAAAACAATATTGTAATAACTGTTATGTAATTAATTAACTTAACAAAAAAAAATTTGTTTCATTAGAGAATAACCTGAATGTCAGTAATTTTTTTTTATAACTCACTGAGGTTTTTTTTAATTATGACATTTACAATAAAAATAAGTGTTCTATAACTAAATTTTACTATCATTCAAATTCCCCCACGCAAGGTCAATCCCTAACACAAGTGCTGTCTTACAAGAACCTCCTTATTAGAATACAACTTTAAATTATCAGTCATAACCTACAAAACCAAATACCATTTCCAACCAGGGGTAACGGCAAGGGGCAAAGGCCTGCACTTGTCTTATACGATTAGGTTAGAACCCACATACAATTACACCAAGGGGTCACGATAGGGGGCCAAGCCCTACACTTGTCTTATAAGGTTAGGGTTTTCCTTGTTTAAAATTTCGCCCCTGTCAGAATGCTAACGCTCATCAGGTCAAAATGACCTATAATTGCCAGAAATAGTTGTTAACCTACCCTAGCCCTAAGACCAACTCCAGGTCCAAGACCAACCTAAAGACCAAGCCCAGGTCCAATACCAGCTCAAACCAATCCTAAGGCTTACATCTGCCCCTCACGTGAGCAAGTACAAACTTGCTTTCAAAAAGACGGTAATTAGGGTAAAAATTCCATCAAGGGTTGACCTCCGAAAAGAAGCCATAGAGGTAGAGAATACGAGGTCACACATGGGCGGCCATAAAATAAGGGGAAAAATACGCCTCTCAAATAACCGAGTAAAAACAAAAATATTAGGGTTGAAAAGCCTTCGAAAAGAAACCTAGTGAAAATACGGTCCATCACGTGGGAAAACAAAATAATGAGGGTTCAAATGTCTTCGAAAAGAAACCTTAGGTGGAAAATACGGTCTCACACGTGGGCGACCGTGGGAATCAAGGTCAAATGACGTTACAAAAGTGAAACGCGAGGTGTCTCACTACTACTTCTATAAAACTTGTAAATTGTACCTATACCCAAATTATTTTGATATATGTGATGAAATATGTATCCGTTGAGTATAATAATTATTAGGAAATATGGTAAAATAAGCTTATTAGTGTTAAGTATATACAACTTTTATAGGTTAGTCAGCAAAATCTTCGTAAATACCATAACCAAATTTCATCGGCTTAGCTTACAATTATGTTTAGTATATAGTTATTGCGAATTTGATTAGCAGACAAAATGTCAAACATTTTAAAGGAAATTTTGAAACTAATATGGCAACTGGAGTGCCAATAGTCGGTTAATATACATTAAAATTTTGTTAGGTTAGTACTTTCTACTGAATTTAAGTTTATTCATTATAAAATACCGACGTGTAACGCAAATGAGCTAATCATGGTTAGTTCAAACGTTAGTGTGTGATCTTTGACAGAAGATCTTGATAACACAGACAAAACTGGTACACTAACCGATCTTCAAAAGAATATTTCTCAAATTGAATTCTGGTTTGTATTGTCAAATTAAAATAATCTATAGTATTATGAGTTTTCATTTCCTGTCAAATATTCACTTTTAATCAATCGCGCTGATTGATATAACCAATCAAATAAAATAAAGCGACTATCACCTTGGTACTAAATAGCCGACTGGTTTATCAGTATGATCAATTGTCACCGACAGGCGTATTCAACAACAAAGTATCCCCTGAAATAGTCAATTTTAACATATAATAACTATAAGTATTAATTGTAAATTCCCTTTCCTGTCAAATTTGAATTTTTGATCAATCGCGCGCTTTGATATAACCAATCAAAATAAAATAAAGCGACTATTCCACCTTGGTACTAAATAGTAGACTATTTTTATCAGTATGATCAATTGTCACCGACAGGACGGTATTCAACAACAAAGAACCCACCAGAAAAAATCAATTTTTAGCATATAATAACTGTATTTTTAATTGTAAATAGAGGAATAATGTAACATTGATTGTTAGTATTAGTTGTTGTTTAATAAATAAATATTTTATTAGTTCATACAATATCCTTTCTCTAAGTTCTTTTTTATACATATAGAAATGTTCTTGGCTCTAGAAATAATCTTATTACACATAACACGCCCTCGCTAAATTAGCTACTATTTTTATTGCTACTAAATTTCTCGTGTATTTTACAATTTGTCTCGACATAATTTGGGCATTAATAATCCAAGATTATTAATTCCAAAATTAAGTCTCGACAAATTGATTTTAAAATATATTCGAAATTTAGATGCAATAAAAATAGTCGACTATTTATCAGGGTCTTGTTATATTACCGTCGAATATGTTCAGAATTGCCAGGTAAAGTGTCTGTTTATAATAATAGGTTCACACAAACTACGGCACAAGTTGATGATGTGTTACTACAAAATGGTCATGATTATAGTATAGTGTTTAATTCTCCCCCCATCAATGATCTGTGCATTTTGGGGATATAAACAGTAACAGTGTTATTAACATATGAAATCCTCATATTTTTCAGATATGCAAACTGCTGGTGTACAGGAATTATATACAAATACTTCTACACATGCCATTTCTAAGAATTCTGATACAGACACTGGCTGTTTTGCAGTCGACACATTATCAAATAGAGTTGAAGAAAATAGAGGTGCAATTCAGAAATTTTAAGATCCTGGATTTTTAGCAATTTTTTGATAGATATGCAGACTTCTTCACAGGAAAGATACACAAATGTTGATGATATAAATGAAAATTCCATGATGGATACAGTTGACAACAATTATACTTCTACACATTACATACCTGAAAATGTTTATTTCCATTACAATTTTTTAGAAATTATAGGTAGATTTAGCAATCCAAGATTCATTCAACATTTGTTGTTTTTTCCTTGTAGATGTACCAGTTCCACAATTTAGAAGTATCACATAAGAACGAAGAAGCAGTAAGAAAATGTTTAAGCCTACCACCAGGTAAGATGACTTCATAATTAGATAATATCCTTAATTTTAATTTTTAGGGTGCACTGTGTGAAGAAAAATTATTGATAGTATTAAAAGACGTGGTGATTTTATACATAAACACAAATCCCGAGTACAACTTACACTGGTCAATTTTTTGTCACTATACATACAAAGAATTCCAACGGATTTCAAAAAATTACTCGACTTGCTTTTATTGATCAGCGTTTTTTAGTAAGCAAACTTTTCACATACATGTCAAGTTCTGTAGATCATCAAATAATGACACAGGTAAAAACGCATCGGTACTAGGTCGTGAACTTCTTTTTAATGTTCATGTGAATGCATGTGCAATTTTAAAGTCTAGCGTGTTCCCTATTGTACGGGAAGTCGAGTGTGTATCTATCATCCGGTTTGGTATTCTAGCTATTTTCTTAGGAAATTACTGGTGTGGCAAGTATCCCTCCCAGCATCAACGTGATATGATCAGAAATAAGTCACGTTTAATTGGATGTTTAATAGCAATCGCTAAAACAATTAACAGCACTCTTACTGATTTTCAATTTTTACTTACACCAACAAAATTTGACGTTGTCATTGAATCTAAAAAAAGACTGTGTGGATTAAATACTCAACATACAACTCATAAATCTCCCACTGTAGTACTTGCTTTACGCACTATATGCAAACAAGCAGTAGTGGTGTGGAAAACCGAATGCATTAAAAGGTACGATAAAGTAGCACAACATAGAGTGGAAGATTTTCTTTCTTGTGGCATTTCCTACAGAATTAGGTAGAACGGTAATTAAAAATCATATACAACACCAAAGACATAAAGACATTGGGTTACCACCAAAAGCAGACGTAGAAAAATTAGTTGCATTTCTAAGACAAAATCACAGGGAGTAGTTAAAAAAGTGAGCAACTATTATGAAGATCTTCCTAGGTCTTGGAAATAGTTGGCATCCTACCCACTAGTATTTATCATGGTATTTAACCCGCCAGAACGCGCGCTATGGGTGAAGATCACCCACTACTAATTAAAAGCATTATAACTTTTTACGTTATGGGTCTGTTTGTGGCCGCCCTCAGTACATTCATATTGAACTCTATAAAATAGTGGTGTAAATGGTATAATAAATTTAATAATAAAATAAAGAATTAAATGTAAAAAGCAAAAATGTTCTCCGAAACACAAATCGTCAAACTGACTGGAAATACAAACCATTCACAAAAAATAATGCCTTCGTCTCAAATCGGTAGATTAAATTTAGGGCCAGTCTTTTGATTTGCTTGGTTACCACTAAATTTGCTCGCTTACTTCCACCGAACATCAATAATAAAAACTTGTAATGTAACACTAATAAAATGATCTCGGACGCCAAGTTATTTTTTATCTATTCTCGGAACAACTAAATCGAGTTTGTTAACAATAAAAATTTTATCAAAATGTAAAAAAATAAAAATATACAAATATGTTTATTAACAGTCAATGTGATATGATTAAATAAAATATATCTTAAAATTATCCTTAAATTACTAAAAAAATAATTACATAAATACCTTTGTAAAATTTTTGTACACAAATTTTCTAATAACCTCTGGTATTTAAATGTTTACGAAACGGTCAACCAAGGTGATGTCATCCTTGCACCATTATTGCGCAATATCTTGAAATAATGTTTTACGTAGTAAACCAATCCATGAAAGGAATTTATCTCTTATAAATTTCTTCTTGAAATTTTGAATCCAATATTTATTGCATTATTTTGAAGTTTTGAATGCAAAAATTGCAATCATAAAATGAAAACGTGCGCAACAGTAAAATTAAATGCGTACTTAAAATGTAATTAAATTGTAAATCGAAGTAAAATTAAAAGTAACAGTAAAAAAAATAAAAGTGCCTGAAAAGAGCAAATGTTTTAATTTTTAGTATTACGAGTTAAAAGATATCTTACCATCAAATTAATGGCACTGTCACACAAAATTTAGGGGAAAACCCGAAAAAAACTTTCTGCTTCTCTTAACGTTCATCAGGAAGTGGAAAAATGGATGCTTTGGAAGTTAGATCATGTAGTTGTGCGCCAAAGGATTTGCGCAAAGAATTAAGTCATGATGACGTAATGCGCGAATAAAATGATCAGAAAAATAATTTATGGGAATATAAACCTTTAAGAAATATATACACTTAAGAAGATATGCACTATAAACCCTTAAAAAGATATGCAAATTAAGTTGCCTACCTCATACCTATATTTCAATAATTAAAAACTTTTTCTTATATTTACAACAGAACGAATGAAAGACCTTAAATTACGGTATATTTCAATACAACTCAAAAAAGGGTTGTTACAACTCCCCCAAATCTGATTTAGTGGGAGTCGACGAAATTTTCGTCGGTTACACGGTTCTGTGATTTGCAGTGGAATTACCTAAAAAGTAGAAAATACCCAGTACGAGCGTGCTACCGTTGCCCAAACATTGTAAGTTTTTTCTACTATTTTTGTAAATTTACAAATTTTACAGTATTTGCCATTGGTAATACATTAACGAAAAACTATTTTAGACTTATATTCAACGTTTATGTGAATATGGATGACGCGCAACCATCTACGAGTAAAAGATACGATGATTTTCGACCGTTATCTGAAAAAGAGCTAGAACAAATGATGTATGATGATAGGGATGAAGAAGCGAATATTTGTGAAAGTTATGGTTCTGAAATCGTATATCAGAAAGTAGCCATAACAGTGTTGCTGAGCAGCTCGATTCTGATAGTACCGTTGATATAGACACTGATTCGGAAGATGACATTCCTTTAGCCCGTTTGTCTTTTTACATTGGAAAAAATGGTTTCAAGTGGTTCAAAACACACCTCCGCAAAATCTCAGAACACTTGCGTACAATACTTATACGGCAGTTCCTGGCCTTAAAGGAATTGGAAAAATTCGCATTCGATACTTGATACTTGGCAACCTATGATAAGTGAAGAAATTATATATCTAGTAGTAAAGTAACCAATATGTACATAGAAAATGAAAAACTAAGTTTAGTAAACATCGAGATGCCCGTACTACAACTAAAGCAGAGATAAAGGCTCTGTTGGGATTACTTTATTACGCTGGTTTTTGAAATCGGCACGACTAAATACGATGGACTTATGGGCTAGGGATGGCAGTGATGTTGACTTATTTATTGCAACAATGTCAAGAAAACGATTTTATTTCTTTTACGTTGTATACGATTCAACGATTGAGAAACAAGGTCTGAAAGGCGACAGCTTGATAAATTGGCGCTTATAAGAGAAGTTGCAGAGTACAAGAAACACGTCAGTCATTCATATACAATAAAGGAGTTTGCTACTATTGATGAAAAATTGGAGCCTTTTAGGGAGCGGTGCGGATTTCTCCAATACCTAAAAAGCAAGCCGACAAGATATGGTATAAAAATATTTTTACTTGCTGATGCAAAAACATTTTATACCTGCAATTTTGAAATTTATGCGGGTTACCAACCTGAAGGAAATTTTAAATGCGGCATTTCTCCAAGTGCAGTTGTTCTGGAATTGCTTGAACCCATTGATGGAACTGGAAGAAATCTTACTATGGACAATTGGTTTTCAAGTATTCCACTTTCATAAAAACAGATTCGTAACCACAAGACAACATGCGTTGTTACCTTGCGAAAGAACAAGCGGGAAGTACCTCGCAATCTTTCGATTTACAGAAACTATGACTTTATTTTCATATATACCAAAACCTGGCAAAACTGTTTTGATTATTTCCATTACATCGGATAAGAACATTGATGAAAGGTCTGGTAAACAGTAAAAACCTGAGTGTATTAGCTTTAAAACAGTACCAAAAGTGGGGTTGATACCGTTGATGAATTGTGTGGTACATATTCGGTTTCTAGAAAACCCTTTCGGTGGCCACTGACAGTGTTTTTAGTTTTCTAAATATTGCTGGAATAAATGCATACGTTACTTACAAAGCTAATAATTCATCTCAAAATTTGTATCGTCGCAAATTTCTGAAACAATTAGCTTTGGAATTGACAAAGGAGCAAATAGTAGCGCGTTCTCAAATTCAAACATTACCTACTGATGTTAAGACCAGAATAAATCTGCTTGTACCTACCAATGTAATAAATGAGACAATGCCCAAAAAACAGCGAAGAGCAACAGGAAGATGCGAAGGTTGTAGCTACAAGAAAGATAGAAAAACTCAGACATCTTGTGGTGCATGAAATAAACTTATTCGCCGAGAACACGTAATACCGTTTGTAAATCTTGCATTGAGGGGCAGAAAAGTTAAATTACATATATTTGTCATAATTGAAATACATTTATAATATATAACAATTTAATAAAATAAAATTTACTTTATTGATGTTATTTTTTACCTATGTCAGAATCAACTATTTAATAACAATTTTAAAATAAAATGTATATAAATAATAAAAATGAAAACGAAATTTTTATCAGTTAACGTTAATGTTAAATTAATATTAAACCATTCTTCAAAGACAAGAACATCATGCTATAAAACCTATTTAAATTTTTATAATTCATAACTTGTATTAACATGTTTACAAACGGTCAACAAGGTTGTAAAATCCTACATTATTCGCAAATTGTAAAAATTTCTAAATTTGGCATTAAAATTTATTCTAAATTTGGTTTAAATTTATATTTATGCATATTTTAAGTTGATCATATGTCATCAAAATGAAAAATTACTGTAAATCTGCACTTAAATGTTTAAAGTAAATCGAAGAAATTAGTAGTAAAAAATGAAGTGCTGAAAACAATTTATGTTTATAAGATACGATTAAAGTATTTCTAAATAACTGGACTTCACACAAAATTTAGGGAAAACCCAAAAATTGCTTTTACTTCATAGGAATGGAAAATGATGCTTTGGAGTTACGTAGTTTCGCAAATGTTGCAAAAATAAGTATGATACAAGCACTAAATATAAAAATAATTTATGATATAAACCTTTAAAAATATAATTAAAGTATGCCTAAAACCTTAAAGTGATCAATTAGTTGCCTACTCATACTTATTCAATATAAAACTTTCTAATTACAAGAACGATGAAGACCTTATTCGTATATAAAAATACTAAAAGGTTGTAAACCAAATCGATTTACGATTCGGAAATTTATGTTACACGGTTTGTGATTTGCATGTTTAAGTGAAAATACGACGTATCTCTTGCCCATGAAACTGTTAAATTTGAAATCAATTTGTACATATCATTGGTTTTTTTCTCAAGTCTTATACGTTTTGACGATAGGAAATTAAGTAAGATTTATTGAAATATCGTACACAAATGATCTATCACATGAACACTAGAAGGTAAAACCATTCTATCATAGAAAATCGTATTAATCTTGTACAAATTCTTCATGGAAGATGGTAATTGGAACATAACATGTATGCATTAGTAATATATTTAATTTAATTTAATTCTGGCTTTTCTAGTCCATCTACAGAAAACCTACATTCACAGGACTGTATCAAAACATAGACAGTTTCGTCCCTAATAAAAACAAAATTAGTCTCTGTAAATATATTACTACACCGTGCATACATGTTATGTTCTAATTACCATCTTCTTCACATGAAAATTATTAACAATGATTATTGAACAATTTTAGTTTATATAGATTATATATATAATATATAAATGTATATAATAACTCAAACTTATATAATAAAATATGATTTTAAATTTGATTTTCAAATTTTAAATTAATTATTAATCAAGTTTAATAGGCAAGTTCTTATCCAGTTATTTAAAATGTATATTGTCAAAAAAAAATAGTAATGGAGTTTAGTATGTAAATCCAATGAGCTTTTTAAGAAATTTTTTAAATAAATTATGTATTTGGGAGTTTTTACCGCTATGGGTAAAATTCATCCTGCGCGCTTCCTAACGCGCGTTCTGGCTGGTTAACGGGCGCCGGCTTGGTGAATTGGAACGTATTACCATTACTGCCTACTCTAAATTACACTCAGCCGGACATCTAATTGGTAGTGGAGGTGATATGGGAAGAAAAGAAGAGACTTGTCTGGAAAGACGATATAAATCATTCGAAATTGCTACAGTTTCAGTGTTACTTAATTTTAAATTGAGTATGCATAAACCTTGTGCTTAAATAACGAGAAGAGACAGGTTCCATCTGACAATCCATGTGTGTTTGGTATTCCTTCTATAGATCACCAACATAAGTGTTTAAGAGCATATATTCTTTTAAGGAACTATGCGAATTGGTGTGGTACTAAAGAGCCTCATCGTTTAAGAAGAACACAGTTGAGAAAGCAAATTGCTACGGAGTGTCTCATTCGAGATTTATCTGACAACGTAATTAAAGATGTTGCTAAGTCTGTGGGTCATGCTATTGATATACATGGCAAACGTCAAATTTTGGAAACGACACAAGGAAGTAATGATTCGTCTGATGAAGAATTCACAGATAATTATGATGTTGAAGAGAATGGTGGGTCATCTACTGCTCTTCTCTCACTTCCGAAAATGATAAAAGACGTCGGATCTTTTGGGATGTCATATGTACAACTTAATTTTCATTATTTCAGTGAGAAATATTTGTAGATTCGACTCAAATAAATGTATATCCATCTGATGACGATACAGATAATGTTGAAAACCATCATGCATCAATTGCAGCTTATAAGGGCGAATATACAGCTTCCACCAGAAAGAAAGTTCGCCATAGCATAGGTAAATGTTCCTATATGTTATTGTAATACACATATATCTATAGGTTTAACAAAAATATGTTCCACTAAAACATCATGGACTGCCTCTGAAGAAAAGATGCCATCAGCCATTTTAAGAAATTTTTAGAAATGGATAAGCTTTCTTGTGCAGCTGAAATTTTTGAGCAACTTCCTCATATTAATGAACTTGACTCAAAATCACCACCATCTGTACGGCTGTGGTTATACAAAGAGCTTGTCAAACTACGTGGCACTATTCACAACAGAAGTACTGACTGTTTTTAACCATGTTTTTTAGGAACTCGACAAAGGTGGAGTGCTTCTATGAAGACCAAACTAAATCAAATTTTTTTATACCATCTTCGTAATGGTATTTTGTCAAGTACCATTGAATCTAAAGAGGCTATACGTCAAAATTCTGAATTTAAGCAACTAACTCCTACTGCAGTCAAAACTGCTGTTACTAATAAATTGAAGCACATTAAAAAATGTAAATTACAGGTTTTTATATTAATCATTTAAAAAGGAATAGTTTTGCAATGTAATTTTGATGGAAATGTTATCTTCTAAAGTGGATTTTCTAGATTTATTTATACTTTTGAATAGTTTGCTACTATTCACAAAAATCTTGCTAACGGAAAATGTCTTAAAACAGGTGAACCCAATAGGGATAGATCTCAACAAGTTAATCCCTATTCGGTTCATTGGTTTAAGGCGTTTTACACTAGCGAAGATTTTGGAGAATATAGTAAGATTAGGCTTGGGTGAGTAACAGCTGTACATGTGGTCAAATATATTAGTGGTGGATCATATATATTACAAATTTTCTGGTTATAATTATTATGTTATGCTTGTCCTAATTGTTTTCTTTTTATCTTAGCTTATGATCAATTATCTGCTACTCACTGATCTACAAGATTAGGTACATGAACATAGTAGTAAACTCCTTATAAGTTTGTAATTAAAAATTATTATTAATTTTATTTATTTTTTTTATTTTTTTTACCTTATAAGTTTCTCTATTTTTATTGTGTAGTAGTTTTACTTTGTTATAAATTTTGCTGTTGTAAGTGTTAAATTGTTTGTAAACATTTTTATTTCGTTGGTGTTGAGGGTGTACCTCCGGACTTGTGCAATTTCCAGTAAGGATGAGAAAATTATCTAGCTTAACGTATATTTTACACTTCCTTTGCAAAACCTTTTTTGTTTTTAGTTTCTTACAATTTTGTATGTACGGACAAATGATATTCAGTTTGATAATGCTTTATCATATTTAGATTTTGTTGTACCTACATAACATACCTAGCATATATCTATAAATATTCATTTTTGTAACATTAATATTTTATATGATATGTACTTATTAAGATTTACAGTGATAAAATATTAATCATTACAATTTCTTATTTTGACATTTAAAGCCTTTTCCAAGACTCTAAAAAATTATTCATTATTGTGTATAATAGAAATGGTAACATTTAAAATCTCTGGTTGATTTAAACACAAAGGTTGCTCCAAGTACTATGTTTAGTACTTTGGTGCACTATAAAACATGTTTGACTACTAACAACCTAAATGTAATTTGCCTCGGTACCTGCTACCTTAAATTAAGGTTTCACTAAATGACCATTTAACCAATTCGGTTACTTCAATTAATTATTTAGCTTTGACACACCCATTATTAGGTATTTAGAAGGATAATAAATGGAGAAGCATTTCATTCAAATCACTTATACAAGTGTAAAGTCATCGTAAGAGCCATTCAAATATTGACCCACCCAGTGTGATCCAAATATAACCGAATTTTTAATTTTAATCATAGAATACGTAGCGCCATCTATTAAACGTTGGCAACGGTAGAAAGGCAGTTCTTTTGAACGCAACTAAGTTAATGTTAATCGGTTGACAGGTTACAAAATTACGCAGGTTTTAATGTCAGTAGTTTTTGTGGTTATGTCGTAAAAACATAATAGAACAAAGATCAAATACGAAATTTTGTTTTAAACTCGGTAAAAAATTTTCTGAGGCCCAAGAATTATTAAAAAAAGTTTATGGTGATGATTGTATGAGTCGTACTCAGGTTTTCACCAGGTTTACATGATTTAAAAATTATTCTACATACATTGTAGGTATAGGAGATTGCATAATCGATAATTTTTAATTATCGCTAAATTGACTAATTACCGTGTGCGTGTGCGTGTGTGTGTGTATACTGGGTGATTCAGAAAGAAATGGAAATATGTCAAGGACTGTGATAACCCTGTCCTAAATGATAATATGAAACACATAGTTGGCAAGTGTCCTAAAAACTGACAGTTGTGCTAATTTTATAAGATTTTCAAAATGCCTCATAGATTTAGTCATAAATAATATGCAGATATGATGTTTGTTTATAGTTTCTGCAATGGTAGTACAGTTTGTGCAGCAGAGGAGTATCAACGTCGTTTTCCACATCGATGAGTGCCTAACAGGCAAGCGTTTCAATCTGTTTTTAGACGAGCTGCCGAAACTGGGCTGTGTCCAAGTGCAAGTATTGTTTCTTAAAGACAGCACTGGCTCAGTTTTAGACTTGAAGAAGATATTCTGGATATTGTAGGCAATAATCCAGAGATAAGTACAATGCGTTTTAAGAGCACCGGATCTCACTCTAGATTTTTGTCTTTGGGGATGGATGAAGGCGTTGATTTATGCTACGAAAGTGGATACTAGGGATGTGTCACTAAATCGCATTATTAATGCTGCAGCGTTTATTAGAGCGTATCATCGTGCGCCAAAACTCGCTACTAGATCAACGCGCAAATAAGTGTTACGAAGCGGGAGGTGATGTTTCCGATAATTTGTTATGAGTTAATGCTATTACTTTATATTATTTGTTTTTTTTTTTTTTAGTATTGTAGTAAATACTTCTTCAGTTTTTAAATTGCAATTGATCAAAGTATCTCTGAAACAAACAAAAATCAGGCTACAACGTAAAAACTTATATTGCTTATTTTTGCCTCCTGTACATGTCCTTAAAATATTTACATTTGTTCTTGTATCACTTGGTATGTGTGACCATTCGCCTCGAAAAGCCGGATATTGCTCAATACGTATCGATACTTAAGCCATAGAAAGGCAGATACCGCTGCTTCTAGTAGTAGCAAAGTGACGTCTTTCTTCATAAGGACACATCTGGAAATGGAAAACAAGGGCTATCTGAGATTGAATGTATTTGATCATGCTACATGATCCACAATCAGTTCCTTCCATCTATGGATTGCACTAGTAAGCTAATAAGGAGACGCTTCCAACAAAAACTTGCATGTGCAATTTGAAAATATTGTTTTTAACATTTTACAAAAATAAGCTTTAAGCTTCTTACAAAATGATCTTGGATCGGTCAATTTTGTAACAATCTATACCGATTGTTCAAATCACGGGAGCATAGCAATATGGCCTATACTTATACGATATTTTATGAAATATTTCAAGTAAAACATTTGGAAGCCCAAGATCTTCCGGTGAAACTCTGACTCTATATCCGAACATATTATTGAAACGGTTGGCAAATACGAATTAACAATAAAAGTAGTAGCAGTGTGCGCTGATAACACAAATTGCAATTTTAAAGAAGCAACAAGGCATGGCCAATATAACTCCGTTCATAAAATTCAGCAATTAGACCTTTAGTTGGGTGAACTGTGCTGCTTATATCCTTCATAACTGTATTCAAACATCAGCAGACTTCTTTATTATTGACATCGAAGCCGTCATTGTAAAAATAGATGGCTATTTCTACATTTATTATGTTCGAGTTGAACAATTAAAAGAATTTTGTGAGTTTGTTACCAAAATCGCTTAGGGTACTGTAAAACCAGACGGTTAGCGTTGTTACATTCGACAGAAAGAATAGTAAAAGTGTTCACAGGGTTACACAGTTACCTCCTCTCTCATGAAAAATGTCTCACATTAATTCTTAATAGTTCTAAGAATAAATAAATAAATATTCACACCAAATAGTGTTATTTAATTCTTTTGAAGTTTGGCTATGGTATCTTCAGTCACAAGCTTCTACATTTCATAAATGAGTGCTGCAAGTGGGATCTGAACAATCTTTTACCTACGACCACTGTTGAAAATAGACAAAAACTCACGACACACAGCCTCAGTAAATAGCTCATACGTACGGTAAACCAATCGCGCAGTTTTTGTAAATAAAACGCACATTTTGAATATATTAAAATTTATACGTAAAAGTAAGCGGAACATTTAATTATTCCGCAAGTAGGTCATGACACTTCATGATCGCGCAGTCGCCCATCAGCAGCGTAGTCATGGCAACTGTCAAGCTCAAAATAATGGCAACGGATGATTTACTGCAAAGTAAATCCTGCGAACGCTGCGAAAATCATTACAGTAGATTCATGAACTGGAGACTAAAAAATAAGGCATATTTTCAATACCTATGAGAAAAAAATAAAACCTAGCTCTCTATGTGACTTGTACTCAATGCTTCTATCGACTTTAAACATAAAGATCAACTTGGAAATCTGGAACACTGGAACTGTGGCAGGATCTGTAACAAACAAGATACACCCACGCATCACAAAAAATTGAAAAACATCGAACTCTTTACAATATCTACGCTATCGTCAGCAGTCGACCGTTGATGATGATAACGTTCGGTGCTTTTTAATTTTGTGTGGTACGTAGGTGTATTTTGTTTGATGAAGACCAACATAATTCCAAATTAATAGAGCTATTAAAAAGGAAATCGGATGGCTTTAGAAGCACAAAGTCTAAAATTTAGCGGCAAAAAATATTCACGATTTCCTCGAAACGGCTCCTGACAATCAATACTTGTTTATGAAGGTAAAATATGTCCACTAATACTATTTTGCACACTTATAGTAATTTTTCTCTTTTGACTGTCATAATTGGGGTAAGTGGTGCATGGCGAAAACAGGAATTAAGAGATATGACAATTGAAGGTGTTGAGGACACAGGAAAATCCTTCTAAATTAAAATTCCAAATACGAAACCACAATTTAACGTTCTTTTGTGATCTCTGACTAGAATCAAAAAATATTACACTACACGAAAGACAATACTAAATGAAAATTTATTTATTTTTTAAATACATAAGGAAAATGCACCAAACAACCCGTTGGAATAAACAAATTAGGCAGTACTCCAAAAGATATTGCAAAATTTCTTAAACTAGAAAATCTTAATCACTACAAAGGGCACTGTTTTCGCAGATCCTCTACAACTATTTTAGTCGATGGTAGCGGGGATTTATTGGATTTGAAGAGGTATGGTGGCTGGCAGTCATCTTCAGTAGCAGAAGGTTATGTTGCCAATTCCTTAAAAAAACAGAGAACCTTCTTCATCGAGAATATCCTCTGCTATTTTAAATAATAGTAATACAACTTCAACAAATGAAAATGGTACAATGTCATATGAATCGACAAATTGAGATACTTCTAATATATTTAATAATTATACAGTAACCACAAATAAATATTATAATGTAACTAATGTTAATTAAACCAATGTAGGAGTAAATAGAACAAATTATATGCTGTACTATCATCAAAGTTAATAAAATCTTGTAAAATTACTCAAAAATCTAAAGATGCAATAATATACAGTGTATCCCATTTGAAGAAATAAAGTATGCTGTGATAAATAGTTCTTAGATCTCCCTGTATACATGAAACGAACAACAAAAAACAACAATTAAAATAAAAAATCGACGTGTTTAAGCATCATTTATAATACATAACAGTAATGAAAATATTAAAGTGGTCCAGACTTTTTTGGCACACTATATATGGTCATAGGTAAAGTAGAGCACGTAATTCGTGTTGTAAGACGCAATTACGCATTCATGGAATTACGTAGCTATGCGGCTCCGTGCGTAATTTTTCCATTCGTGCGTAATATGCCTTTTACAACACGTATTACGTAATATACTATAACTATAGAAGTATACATGGTTCTACCAAATTTAAAGCAACAATTAATAGAACAGAAAAATGAAGGTTTCTTGCCAAATAAAGTTACACTATGCCAGACCTACCCGTAACTCAGTTTAAAACGTCAGTGACCATGTTTTATACTACTTGTATAACCTGTTTGAATAAATGGATGCAACATTTTGAAGATTCGCAAGCGTTTCGTTTAGTATTGCTAAAGAAAGGATTTATTTGGCCAGATATTGGCAACCCATTACCTGTTTTTCAAAAACTTTCTGATGAAATTGTGAACTAAGAAATATACAAGCAGCCAAAAAATAAGATAGCGGAATGAAGTTTCAGTTTCTATCGGCAAACAATGGCTCGAGTTTTTTAACTAGTTCAAGAGTGAAGATGTAGCACATAACATATTAAAAATTGTTGAAACGTGCATGTGCTTATCGGGATCCAACGCCACCACTGAAAGAATTTTTTTTGATATGAATAAAATTTGTACCAGTCTTTCTGCAAGAACTTTAAAAAGATTTTCAATGACAAAACACTTTTGAAATGAGTTGCCTTGAATTTTATAATTATCTCCAAAATACAAGACATACAAATAAGTAGCGTTTTGCTGGTACTACCGTATTTACCGAAGTAAATACAGAATTAAATAGATATTTTTCATTAATTTTTTTGCCACTACTGCAGTATGGCATGGGACCATAAACTGACCATAAACAACCACTACATTTGTCACTTAGACTAAATAACATAAAAACGCATAATTTTGTATCTAATTTAAAAGAAATTTGTTCCTTTACTTCCCCTTACCGGGATGTATTTGGTACCCATCAAACTCTTCGGGTGATGCGTCCATGTTCCGTATTTCCTGTTTGCATAAATGGTCACCTTATTTAAAACTCTCGAGTAGTCGTCAAACATAACCGTTTCCTAACAGATGATCAATGATAGTGTAGAACTATACTCCTAGCAAAAATATACCTCCAGATCTGGAAAGGTGATGAAAAGGTAATGACAAACGTGCAGAAAAAAACCATAACTGATGTAAAACGTCACGATTTTAGTAAAGCAGACATATCTATTAGTATTTTCAATTAAGTAGGTGCATGAAATAAAGCGAGTCTTACGTATAATTTTAAAGAATTACGTACGTTAATTAGAAAACCTGGTTTAATCAGTCACGTTAAGACTAAATATCGGAAAAAATTTTGTTGGTTGAAAAAGAAAGCTAGTTAAACGCCACTCTTCCCAAAAGCGATTAAATGGATTTAAAATTAAGAATTTCAAGACTCAACGTATGCTACTGCCGTAGGTAGCGTGTGTTGCCTATCATCCAGTGAATAAAACTTCATAAAAAGAAAATTAATTCTCATAAATATATGTACCAATGGTCGTTAGAATGAAACACTTTATTAGTCAAGTTGCTTTGGAATGTGCGAATCCTTGCGATATTGCAGGCTCACATTCCATTAATATAAGTAATTTGATTGTAATCTCATTATATTTAGAATTTACATCAGTTCTACATACATAAAGACAAAATTTACATCGATTGGGGCTTGAACCTTGGTGGCGCAGTTGGTAGCGCGGTACTCTAGCAAAGTACAGGTCGTAGGTTAAAATCCTAATCGAGGTAAACTTTTTATTTATGTATTTAATAAAATTAATAATAATTTTTAATTACATATTTACCTTTAAACTTATTCGTTCATAACAAAAACTTATAATAATTTAATATTAGTCAAGTTGCTTTGGTATGTGTGAATCCTTGCGATATTGCAGGCTCACATTCCATTAATATAAGTAATTTGATTGTAATCTCATTATATTTAAATTTACATCAGTTCTACATACATAAAGACAAAATTTACATCGATTGGGGCTTGAACCTTGGTGGTGCAGTTGGTAGCGTACTCTAGCAAGTACAGGTCGTAGGTTCAAATCCTACTCGAGGTAAACTTTTAATTATGTATTTAATAAAATTAATAATAATTTTTAATTACTTTAGTATAGTATTTGACTCAAATATATTCTTCAAATGTGTGTTCGGTGAAAAATAACTTGTTGTGTAACTCGACAAAACAATTAATGCTGTTTATCAATATATTCGTAAGCCCCACATAAATGAGAATTAAAATTCTGATTACTACAGGCATTGATTAACTTATTAATCAATGCTACAGGGTAAATTGCAGATTTCAGCTTTATCAACCTTAGAAATAGGTCGCTTATTAGAACCCAAGAAAGTATTAATACTAGAATTAAAACCTTTTAATAGTTTAGCAAGACTTACAGAAATTATATAGAATGGTAGAGATGTACTTTATATTATGAGTAGAATTAGTCGGTGTTAAACATGTAGAATTCTAAAGTTTGTGAAGACCAATATTTCAAAAAATATCGTTTTAATTATGTATCCTACAATTCCATTATTACTACAAATTGTTTAATGGTAACCAATTCCACACAGTAGCTTTTTCGATCACATGAGTGTTAAGCAAACGATGTTTTAGTGAATGGATAGCGGTAGAATAGTGCTGGTAAGAATTGTCAAAAAAATTTTATGAAATTGTAATTTATGGTTCTAACAAAAAAAACACTATTCGAAGTAGGAAAGCTTTTTACATTATTTTATCTGTGTCCTAGGAGGATTACATTTCAAATTGTATTCCTTGGGTGAAAGGAGTGCGACCATAAGAGGTAAATCCAAAGTAAGCACTATAGCTCCTAAGATTATCTTTCCAAGTTACGATGCGCAGCAAAGACGATTTTTACCTTCCAACCTTCATGTACATGTGTAGGTTTAAAGGTTATGGAATAAACTACTTTCCCCATCGCTAAATAGATTAATTTTACGACGTTTGGCAAAGTTTTGACAAGATTGGCATACGTGTGCGTGTGGATGTACGTGTGCGTGCGAGCGTCTGTGTGCGTGTGTGGATGCATGTTAGTACCCACTATAACTTCAGAACGAAAACACGTACGTACTTAAAACTTAGTATTCAAGCTAGTTTTCATTTCTTCTGGAGTTGATTAGATTTTGGGAGAAACTCAGTGGCGGCGAGGAGGGTTTATTAGGAGCTGATTTTGATTTTTATCAAATATTTCTGAAACAGCGGTATATTTCAAAAATATCAAAATACCAGCAGACCTTAATCATTTAGATTATTTACGTTCTATGCAATTTTTTGATAAGACACGTAATCTCGCGACAAAAAAATACCTAACGTAAAATTTTTTTGAATATCTGAATAATGATTAGGTTTATAAAAATACGTAGGCGTATTTTTATAGAAAATTTAATTTTACATAACTTTTCTTTACAATGTTTCTTAATATGAAGCGAATTAAGTGTAAAAATTAAATGTTGCCTATTTTCGTCATGGTGTTGCATAATTATCCTAAAAAAATTGCTATTAAAATTATTTCATTTCTTTTAATTTCTATTTTGTGGGTCGGAAGGTCGTATGCTGTTTCACAGCAGATTTTTTTGTGATACAAGTATTTTTTTCTTGATCTGAATAACGATCAACTTAGAAAAATGTAGACGTACTTTTTAGAGATAATTTAATTTTAAGGTTTTTAGTTCCAAGCGTCTGACGTAAATTATTGTTGTTGTTTGTACAATGTTGTCTGCTTTCATTATGCATATATTACAATATGGGCTTCATAATTATCTTCTCTTATCACTGTTTCATTTCTATTAGTTTCCAGAGATGGTATGTGGTGTTCAACACCAGATATCACTTATTTTACGACAACTCTTATCCTGCGCTATAAAACCGGCACTACCAAAGTATGTGAGTAATGGTGGCTGCGTATAACTATAACCATACTCGTACGTACACGATTCACTTTACAATATTTTTCATACTTCAAAAAGTTCAACATCTCAAGTAATTCTAACGGTAGATTTTTTGTTAATCTAATTTTATAAGGAATATTCATTTTATAATTCAATCAAGCGTTGCCATTTAATTTTAATCTAGAAACGTCAATTGGTGATACAAACTTCTGTATTGAACTCCATGTTTCAGACTCTAAATGGGGTTGTGATAATCCAAGGTATACTTAAATGACACTCAACCTTCCCCACAATGATATGCTTGAATTAACAAAATTACAAATGGTGACTAGTTTCGACAAGAGAATGTCATCTTCAGACCTTAAACTATATTAAACTGTAACATCTTGTGTGAAAAACTAACGAATACTTACAACTACTTATACAGGGTGATTCTTTGGGAGTTCTAATTAGACGTTTTAGAGAAACTTGACATAACTAAAATCTGAAAATTTGGGGTATGGGGTTTTCGGATATGCCCAGTTGATCTAAAATATTTAGAGTCTTCTACCACTTCCGGTTATACCGGAACTTGGCTAAAACTTCCTTATTTTAAATAAAAACACCCTATATATTATTACGTATTTCGATAAAGCTACTTTTGAGGATTCTCTCAATATATGGTTTTGCTTATACCGATGTTTACGAGATATGACCAATTTTAATACGAAACAGTGTCCGGTTTGACACACTGTATCTTTATAAATAATAAAAAGGGAAAAAATCTGGTTGGTAAAAATTTCTTTAGTATCATCTATTTTAATAAAAATTTAACATTTTGTGGATAAATTAATGTTTAATGTGCGAGGTGATTCAAAACGCGTACTAAAACATTTCTCAACTTTCTTAAATGGATCACCCTGTATTTTATAAGAGCTTTAACTGTTCTTTAAGTTTCATTAACCACTCCCTATACCTAAATCGAACCTTTATTGGGGTATTTAGTTTTATAGCACAAAATATTGCATTAAAACATCAAAGAAATCAAAATGTAAAATTAAAAAAAATATGTATAAAATCAAATTTAACATTTAAAGTAAATGCTCAAAAATATCTCCTTGTTGCTGCAAACATTTATTAGCTCTTTGTAGTATGGAAGTCTTGTTGCCTGTCTAATCTGCACTGGTGTTAGTGACGCAAATGCATCCCGAAGCCTTTCCATAGTGTCTTGTTTGGTTGTTACAGGATTCTCGTAAACTTTATTTTTTTAATGAAAAATGAAAAAGTCTAAAGGGGTCAAATCAGGAGAACTTGGAGGCCACAGATATGGACCTTTATTTGCTATCCACCTTCTGTGCGGTGTGCGCCGTCTTGTTGGTACCATGCTTGATTTCTTTCTATTGCTGGCAAATTGACCAAATTTGGTTGAACCACATTTCTTAAAATTTCCAAATACCGTAAGATTTTCGTCGTAGATGTGGACACATAAAATTCGATCACCATAAACAATCATCAAAAGACTAAAGACAAAGATCTAGGAATTAAGCACCTGCCTTTCACCCTATTTTAAATTTTATGTCTACCTACCTTTCACTGCACAAAACACGGTAAAGGACATATTTCTTGAAATTCTCTAGCCCAACTGATACTACTTAAAAAATCTTCATCCCCATCTTTCTGCATAATAAGCCATTCACAAAGGTTAATCCTTTTTTCTAAATCTGTATTATTTAGGGAATGTACAGTGGTGTAGGAATAAGGTCTCCACTTATGTTTTTTTAAAATTCTTTGAATTATTGAAAATGAGAATCGCAAATGACGCGTTACATCTCTTGTGGAAGCATTCGTATATGTAGTTAAAAATGCCAAAACGTTTACCTCATTATCTTCATTATTGACTATCGGCTTATCTCTAATAGTTTGTGCTCTAAATGATCCATACTCTTGCAAATTATTCATAACGGCATCAATGGTTTTATTAGTTGGAGGAAGTAAGTCAGGGTATCTTTCTGAAAAAATACGACATGTTCTGGCTGCGATTTTGTGGCATTCTCCATAAATTAGTAATAAATTAATGAAATCTTCATTAGTGTATCCTGATCTGGCCATTATCCTTAACTATACTTTAAATCTTAAACTTTCTACAATAGGAAAAATGTTAGCTTCTTTATCTATCTAGAATTTTAGACGCAAACTGGGAACTGTCAACTAAAATTTTCACGGCACACTATACAATAATAATCAAAATCATAATACAAATCATTATTCCATACATTAAAAGCTAAATACCCCAATAACGGCTCGATTTAGGTATAGGGAGTGGTTAATAAAACTTAAAGAACAGTTAAAGCTCTTTCTAATAACGTTATAAAATACAGGGTGATCCATTTAAGAAAGTTGAGTAATGTTTTAGTACGCGTTTTGAATCACCTCGTACATTAAAAATTATTTTATCCACAAAATGTTAAAGTTTTGTTAAAATAGATGATACTAAAGAAATTTTTACCAACCAAATTGTTTCCCTTTTTATTATTTATAAATATACAGTGTGTCAAACCGGACACTGTTTCGTATTAGAATTGGTCATATCTCGTAAAAAACTCGGTATAAGGTAGCAAAACCGTATATTGAGAGAATCCTCAAAAGTAGCTTTATTGAAATACGTTATAATATACAGGGTGTTCTATTTAAAATAAGGAAGTTTAACTTCCGGTATAACCGGAAGTGGTAGAAGACTAATTATTTTAGATCAACTGGGCATATCCGAAAACCCCATACCCCAAATTTTCAGATTTTAATTATGTCAAGTTTCTCTAAAACGTCTAATTAGAACTCCCAAAGAATCACCCTGTATATAAAGAAAAGTAACACTACATATGCATAGTTAAACCGCTTAAGGTGTACATTTATAAATATCAAGATATGATTTGACCTACAAATCATGAATAAAATTCAAGATTCAAGATTAAGGTTCCATCAAAGGGAAAATTTACGATTAAGGAAATTGAACGAGCTAATGTATTGACAAGATTAAACCAATGCGGCCTTGAAGAGGAAACTTATGAGAACTTCTGCATTAAAATTCAAATTTACAAAGGTTAATCTACCTTCTACAATGAGAAGAACATCGTCACTTCTTAAAAAAAAAATTAACATGGTGCTTGATAACCTTCAACAGTAAATATACACAAAATATTTAAAGTGGTAGTGTGAACAAGCCTTAACCCTCATAATTAAATTTAACTAATGTCTAAACAGCAAATGAGAACAAACACTTAAATAGAGGGTTATATCTACTCAGCATTCTTATTAAACCTACACTATAAGAAAGATGAAACTTAAACTTGGGTTCATAAAGCAATTAACTGACGTAAATATTATTAAAAGAGAAAGTGAATGAACAAATTAAAGCTAAGAAATTGATAATTCATACTTGCTTGCGCATTTGGGGTACATGCTTAATTGAATACTCCGACCTTTACTATCCAGAAGTTGTGGTTGTACTGGGAAAAGTCTACACCAGCATTGAAAGGTGACCATATGTCGATAACTACCAGTAAGCGGTTTGCTTGATTGGTTTTCCTCCAAGAAAAATTGACAAATCCAAATGAGAGAAAAAAAAGTCGAAGCTCTAAGATAGAAATCTCAGAAATAAATCTGTAGGATGATGGTTGAGATTATAGATTTGTAAAACGCCTTACTTTTTAAAATCCTTAATCGGCATATGCGCACGAAATTAATTAATTTCAGACAAAGGTAAGAACATAACTGGTTTCATCAATGCCAATTTTTTCTAAATCCTCTTCATAGAGACTGAAAGTAAATTCCAAAATCAAGAAATTGGCGGAATAATTAAAGAGAAGCATTTTTTTTCTTTTCAACACAGTAACCAACAAAATAAAAACGAGAAGAGGAAGAGGAAATGGAATTGTTCAAACTGCTTCCAGGTAACATGATTTTCAATTTTGTATCACCATCTAATGTATACTTAAATGACACTCACTCTTCCCCATAATGATATACTTGAATCAACAAAAATACAAATGGTGACTAGTTTTTGACAAGAAAATATCAGCTTCAGACCTTAAACTATATTAAACTGGAACATCATGTGTGAAAAACTAACGAATACTACAAGTACTTATATATAAAGGAAAATAACACTACATGTGCAAAGTTAAACCGCCTAAGGCGTACATTTATAAATATCAAGATATGTCTTGACCTACATATCATGAATCAAATTCAAGATTCCCTTGTACCTAAGGTTCCATCAAAGGGAAAACTTACGATTAAGTAAATTGAACAAGCTAATGTATTGACAAGATTAAACCAATGAGGCCTTGAAGAGGAAACTCATGAGAACTTCTGCATTAAAATTCAAATTTAGAGAGGTTAATCTACCTTCCTACAATCCGAAGAACATCGTCACTTTAAAAAAAAACCTTATACTATTATATTTACCTAGTTGTATAAACCATTAAATACCCTTACGAGAAGAATTTCAAAATTCAGACCCATGTTGAATTATGGGAATGAATTGTCAGACGTAGATGCTTAATCCGTCATTACATCCAATAAAGTTTAACAATTTAATAATTAATGACTTATAGTAAATGGATCAACACATGTGGTTAACTTCCATTGAATTAAATTAAAAATTAAAAATTAAAAACATCCATTGTGCTGTGAGAAGAAATTCTAAACAACCTAAAAATCTACAGATATTGAAATTACTTACGGGAAAAAATTTTAATTATTAAATTACAGAAATAAAAACCACCAGCTGCACAAGCAGCTGTTGTTAAGGAGAGAAATTAGCCACAAGTAATGCCAATATATCCTAATCTTATCAATTAATTCAAGAAGATGAATTGTTTATTGAAATTGAGTACTTCATTAAGACAGTCTTGAGGATTAATTTGAACTCGTTTATGGATTTCTAATATTTCTAAAAAGTTAAGTTTATTTCCTTTTTCACATACATGCAAAATTTCAATTTTTTTTTTTTTTTTTTGATCAAAGTTGTGATTGGTAGACAAGATGTGTTGAGCGAAAGCTGATTTTTGGGAAGTGTGATTGTCCTTTTTAATGCAATTGATATGTTCAGCAAACCTATTCCTGAAGGAGCGTCCCGTTTGACCTATATAATTGCAATTACAAGAGTTACATTGTAATTTGTAAACACCCGATTGAGATAACCTATCAATCTCGTCTTTAGTTTTCATTAAGGACGATTTGAGACTTTGATTATTGCTAAAGGAAATGTTTGTGTTATATTGCTTAAACATTTTAACGAATTGAAGAGAAGAAGGACCAATATATGGAAGAGATCTGCATTGTGATTGTTCATCTGTAATGTTATCTGATGTGGTGTATTCTTTGATACGAGAAATACATACTGCTTTATGAAATAAATTTTGAATAAGTTCTTTAGGATATCCATTGTTCCCAGCGATCTGAGAAATAGTGTTGACTTCTGTTTCAATTTTCTTTATTTAGCAGTAAATGGCAAACTCTATTGAAGAAATACGTAAAGCCTGCTTGTTTGTGACTAAGCGGGTGAAAAGAATTGTAGTGAATAACATTGTCTGTAGTGGTTGGCTCTCTAGAAACACTGATAAGTAATTTGTTGACTTTTTTGTTTATGGATAGATCCAGAAAATTGATGTTATTCTCAACTTATTTTTCAACAGTAAGTTTATAGTTTGGATGGAAAGAATTTAATAGATCGTAGCATTGACTCAATTCTCTATCATCCCCTTTAAAGATAACCAAGATGTCATCTACATATCTTTTGTAGAAAATGAACCGTTGTTCAATAAAATAGTTTGAAAAGAATTGTTTTTCCAACTCGTATAAAAATATTTCAGACAGAAGAGGAGAAAGGTTACTACCCATAAGTAATCCTGTTTTTTGTGTATAAGTATTCTGATTGAACCTAAAGAATTTTGTTCATGGCAAATTTTGAGACATTCTGCAATGAAAGAACATTCTGTATCTGTTAGCTGAGAGTGGTTAAGGTATGTATTAATAATGTCTAATCATTCTGAGACAGGAATTCTCTGAGATAGGAATTCTCTGAGACAGGAGTGCTAGGAAAAAGATTTACTATGTCGAACGACACATGACAAGAGAATCGTGCAGATGAAGGTTTTGAAGTGAGTAAGCTAGAACAATAGAGTTATTGATAGTATAAAAAAAATCCAATATGCAATCTCAATGTAGTTTGGAAACAAAAGTTTCCCTGCAGCTTTACCTAAAATACACAAACCTCAGATACCGATGAGACGTATTGTTGCTTACAAGGAAACAACGGTTCATTTTCTACAAAAGATATGTAGATGATATCTTGGTTATCTTTAAAGGGGATGATAGAGAATTGAGTCAATGTTACGACCTATAAAATTCTTTCCATCCAAACATTAAACTTACTGTGGAAAATGAAGTTGAGAATAACATCAATTTTCTGGATCGATCCATAAACAAAAAAGTAAACAAATTACCTATCAGTGATTTTAGGAAGCCAACCACTACAGACCATGTTAACCTCTACAATTCTTTTCGCCCGCTTAGTCACAAAAAGCAGCGTTTAGGTATTTCTTCAATAGAGTTTGCAATTTACCGCTAAACAAAAAATTTTGAAACAGAAGTGAACACTATCTCTTAGATCGCTCAGAACAATGGATATCGTAAAGAACTTATTCAAAATGTATTTCATAAAACAGTGTATTTTTCTCGTATTAAAGACTACACCACATTAGATAACATTACAGATGAACAATCACAATTCAGACCTTGTTTCCAATTCGTTAAAATGTTTAAGCAACATAACAAAAATTTCCTTCAGCAATAATCAAAATCTCAAATCGTCCTTAATGAAAACTAAAGACGAGATTGATAGGTTATCTCAATCGGGTGTTAACGAATTATAATGTAATTCTTGTAATTGTAATTATATAGGTCAAACGGGACGCTCCTTTAGGAATAGGTTTGCTGAACACATCAATTGCAATAAAAAGAACAACCACACTTCCCAAAAATCAGCTTTCGCTCAACACATCTTGTCTACCAATCACAACTTTGATCCAAAAAAAAAAAAAAAAATTGAAATTTTGCATGTATGTGACAAAGGAAATAAATTTAACTTTTTAGAAATATTGGAAATCCATTAACAAGTTCAAATTAATCCTCAAGACTGTCTTAATGAAGTACTCAACTTCAATAAACAATTCATCTTTTTGAATTAATTGATAAATTAGGACATATTGACATCACTTGTGGCTAACTTCTCTCTTTACCAACAGCTGCTTGTGCAGCTGGTGGTTTTTATTTCTGTAATTTAATAATTAAAATTTTTTTCCCGTAAGTAATTTGAATATCTGTAGATTTTTAGTTTGTTTAGAATTTTCTGTTGCAGCGCAATGAATGTTTTTAATTAATTGTTCGAAATGTTTGGTATATAATCTCAATAGAAGTTAACCACATGTGTTGATCCATTTACTGTAAGTCATTAATTATTAAATTGTTAAACTTTATTGGATGTAATGACGGATTAAGCATCTACGTATGACAATTCATTCCATAATTCAACATGGGTCTGAATTTGAAATTTTCTCGTAAGGGTATTAAATGTATATGTATATATATATATATATATATATATATATATATATATATATATATATATATATATATCTAATAGTATAAGGTTTTTTTTCAGAAGTGACGATGTTCTTCTGATTGTAGGAAGGTAGGTTAACCTTTATAAATTTGAATTTTAATGCAGAAGTTCTCATGAGTTTCCTCTTCAAGGCCTCATTGGTTTAATCTTGTCAATACATTAGTTTGTTCAAATTACTTAATCGTAAGTTTTCCCTTTGATGGAACCTTAGGTAGAAGGGAATCTTGAATTTTATTCATGATATGTAGGTCAAGACATATCTTGATATTTATAAATGTACGTCTTAGGCGGTTTAACTTTGCACATGTAGTGTTATTTTCCTTTATATATAAGTACTTGTAAGTATTCGTTAGTTTTTCACACATGATGTTACAGTTTAATATAGTTTAAGGTCTGAAGCTGATATTTTCTTGTCGAAATTAGTCACCATTTGTATTTTTGTTAATTCAAGTATATCATTATGGGGAAGAGTGAGTGTCATTTAAGTATACCTTAGATGGTGATACAAGATTGAAAATCATGATATTTGGAAGCAGTTTGAACAATTCCATTTTCTCTTCCTCTTCTCGTTTTTATTTTATTGTTTACTGTGTTGAAAAGAAAAAAATGCTTCTTTTTAATTATTCCGCCAATTTCTTGATTTTGGAATTTACTTTCAGTCTCTACGAAGAGGATTTAGAAAAAATTGACAATGATGAAACTAGTTATGTTCTTACCTTTGTCTGAAATTAATTAGTTTCGTGCGCATTTGCGGATTAAGGATTTTAAAAAGTAAGGCTTTTTACAAATCTATAATCTCAACCACCATCCTACAGATTTATTTCTAGGTGCTTCCTATCTTAGAGCTTCGATTTTTTTTCTCTCATTTGGAATTGTCAATTTTTCTTGTAGGAAAACCAATCAAGCAAACCGCTTACTGGTAGTTATCGACATATGGTCACTTTTCAATGCTGGTGTAGACTTTTCCCAGTACAACCACAACTTCTGGATAGTAAAGGTCAGAGTATTCAATTAAGCCTGTATGCCAAATGCGGAAGCAAGTTTGAATTATCATTTTCTTAACTTTAATTCTTTCATTCACTTTCTCTTTTTATAATATTTACGTCAGTTAATTGCTTTATGAACTCAAGTTTAAGTTTCATCTTTCTTATAGTTTAGGTTTAGTAAGAATGCTGAGTTGATGTAACCCTCTATTTAAGCAGGGAAATTTCTGAAGTATCTGTTCCCAATTTACTGTTTAATTGTGACAGTTAAGGCTTGTTAGTAGTAATAGTAAGCCGATCCTGGACCAGTTCAAGGTCACCCATGTAAATCTTATGGGGATTTATTTCAAGGTCGAGTGAGTTTTCTCGTTATGCCAGAACGCGCTCCACGTCTCAAGCATGTTTTTGGCGGGGGATTTAAATTTTTGGAGTCACTCGCCCTCTGGTGGTGAAATACAGCTTTTGGAGCTCAAGGTCAAACTTTAAGCGGAGATTTAAAATGTATTGGTCAAGGTCAAAGCTAAAATAGAAGTTGCAAGGTAATCATAAATCAAAAATAGTTTTGAAGGTCAAAGGTTATTGACTTACGGTGGTGTCATATTTCTTAGAAATATAAGGTAAGTAAGCTAAAAATAGAAGTTGCAAGGTAATCATAAATCTAAAAATAGTTTTCAAGGTCAAAGGTTATTGACCTACGCTGGTGTCATATTTCTTAGAAAAATAAAAAGGTCAAGGTGAAAAGCTAAAAATAGAAATTGCAAGGTAATCATAAATCTAAGAATATAATTTTCAAGGTCAAACTTTTTAGCGGGAAATATAAATTTTTGGAGCTGATCATCATCATATTATATTTCTAGTCAAGGTCAAAAGTAGGTATTTAACAAGTTTAAGCAAAGGTCAAAGCTAAAAATAGAAGTTGCAAGGTGATCATAAATCTAAAAATAGTTTTCAAGATCAAAGGTTATTGACCTACGCTGGTGTCATATTTCTTAGAAATATAAAAAGGTCAAGGTGAAAAGCTAAAAATAGCAATTGCAAGGTAATCATAAATCTAAGAATATAATTTTCAAGGTCAAACTTTTAGCGGAAATATAAATTTTTGGAGCCAGTCATCATCATCATCATATTATATTTCTAGTCAAGGTCAAAAGTAGGTATTTAACAAGTTTAAGCATGTTGTAATATGTAGTCAAGGATGCATATTTCTTATATAAATTGCAGTGAGCTGTATGTTGAGATCAGTCTGCAACACGTAATTGTTAAATATGGAATTAACAGGGTTAAATCAAAGCACCTATTGCAAACCCTTTAAAAATGTGTCGAGCTCGATATATCGAGAAAGTATAAAGTAACGAATATGGATATAATTAATACTAAGTATGGTGAACGTATAGTGATAGAAACGGGTGATTTTAAATGTGTATTGCCGGAACGCTTTTATGTGTATTTCAAAAAAGAAGAAACACGAATTGAAGAATTTAAAACACTCCTAAACACGAAGGATGTGTTTATAAGTAGTTTGGGTGCAGTTGGCAAAACAACAAACATAACATTTTCTTTTTAATAGTAGCACCCTACCATATGTAAAATTGAAATACTAGAATTATTTTCTTAAACAGTGTTTAGTCATAGTGAAATTGTGAGCAAGTAAAGTCATGCAAGTAGCAATAAAATCATTTCTGGAACGATCGAAACTCAGAAGTTCACCGTTATATATGGATACCCACATCATTGCAGTAACAACCTGAATAATAATTTAACATTTTGTTGTTGGTGCTGTCAAAATAGTGATGGTAGTAGTAGTAAAATGAAGAGAAACATGATGAAGGTTATTCTTCTGCTAAGACTGACTGGACATCATCATTTCAATATAAGGATGAAGTGTATAAACAAGCAGCTAAGGAATACTTAATCGATTGTACTTATTATAAACTATCGAACGATACTCATCATGCAAAACATCTGGAAATTGGATACAGTACACCTCAACCTTGCACCAATGGTGCGTATTGGTGTGGTAATTGTGACCAAAGCAATAATGTGGTGTTGGATATGAAGGAATGGAATGAGCTTCTAAGATGGTATTCATATGTAGAATTACAATTTTTCCGATCCCAAGAAATTGAAAATGAAATTGATTGGTCAAATGTAAACGAAGAAGAAGATATAATCTATGATCAACATTATGAATCTCAATCTAGTAATCTTGGTATTTATTACAATTGGGAATTAATTAAAGGATATGACAGAATTTTGAAAACTGTTATGATAGAAAACTACAAGTGCTGTTCTTGCACATTCAACTCACATAGTATAGAAGAACTATTCAATTTAAAGGATATAGTAAGCTATAGATTGGAATTTCTTGAATCTTACAATCTGGTGTGTTTTTATGAAAAGTTCATACAGCAAGTTGTTGACTACCGTCGTTTTCGTGAGAAAGAATTCGGTGGTGGATGATGATGACATTTATAAAGATATTGATGATGTTATAAATGCTAAGTATAATATTAATTCACATAACACTGTATGTTTAATGGAAATTTTGTATTATCGTCCTGCTTATCTAATGTATAGCATTTACTGAATAAAGAAATAACTATGATTTGTTTTTCTCAATTTAGGTATACCCTTTCTATCCATCCATGTAAACAATGCTAGTTAAGAAGCGAAAGAGTGTAGGTGGTGGTGGTTTGGTGAATGGTCTAATCAATAAACTTCCGTTTGAATTACATTTACCTGGTTACCAGTATTGCGGTCCTGGTACAAAGTTAGAAAAACGACTCGCACGCGGTGACCTCGGTATTAATCAATTAGATGCTCAGTGCAAACTTCATGATATCAGTTACAGAGATTACCAAGATTAATAGAATAATAACATATATATATATATATATATATATATATATATATACTCAAAACGGATTTAATAAACAGGTACCTGTTTACCATGAACAGGTAGCTGTTGCGACAAACAGGTACCGATTCACCTTGAACAGGTAGCTGTTTACACTAAACAGATCAGTTAAGATGGATACATTGAAAAACCGAACAACCGCTTTTAAACAATAATAATATTCATGGATCGATGATGATAATGTAGTTTATAAGCATATTTAAATCATTAGACGCAACGCTAGGTGAACGAACTGCAGCTTTAGCAGTCAGTACCATCATGAAAGCAAAGAGAAAATTGGGGATGGGGTGTAAACGTCGATCTAATATGAAGAAGAAGAATGAAAAGTTTAAGCAATATCTGGTTGAGAATGACGCATTACCAGCGCCGGAACTGTAGGAAAGATGACTAATTTAACATTTCTGTAAAAAAAAATAATAACATATATATCTATGTATAATTGTTTGGAAATAAATTATATATTTTTTGTTGCAAAAAAAAAGAAAAATGTCTTCTATTTTTTGATTAAATGAAGGGTATATCATAATGAAGAGAGCTGCTATTGATGAGACTAAAAAAAAAAAATGTAGCGTATAATAATATGGTGTCTGCAGCTATATTGGCTAAGCTGTTCAAGGTTAAAATTTATTGGTATCATATTACAATTCATACCAACTAATCTTCAAGGTTAAATTTTATTGACAAGGTATTGAGAAGGTATCATATTACAGTTCTTATGTTAGACTCTTCAAGGTTCTTAGGAATAGCAAAATAAGCATTCTTAACCAATCACATATGTAACTGACTTTGTGCATGCTCGGTATTGCTCGGGTATCCTCGTGGAGTCCACCCTTCTATATAAGTTTAAATTTTATAATCACATATCATTCGCATCATGTTTTTCTAAAAGTATATATGTTAAAGCACTGTTTTGCACATTAAAATCGCTTACGTATTTACTATTGTAATAGTGTGTGTAAACCAGAAAATCAGTTCTATTTGTTTAAATGTAGCATGTAGAAATACTGCACGATTGCATTAGCGCATATACAACACGCTAACGAAGACAACCAGACAAATATGGAAAAGTAATGATTGTTATAATTGATGTGCAAGGATTCAAAACAGCAAGAAATATATTTACACCTAAGGAACTAGCGATATATAATGGAGAGCAAATTGCTCATTACGTATTCAAGCCTCCATTTCCATGGCACACCTTGGATAGTGAATTTCAAAAGCAAGCTAATTGGTTAATTCACAACCATCACTTTATCAAGTGGGAATATGGATATACTTCTCCACGTCTATTCCCTAGTATACTTAGTGATTGCATATCAACAACAGATGAGGTGTACGTTAAAGGACGAGAGAAAGCTGATTTTATTCAAAAAATTTTAAAACAAAGCATTACGGTGTTTGAAAAACAACATACTTTACCCAAACTTCATCCATGCTGTTTTTTTCATACACAAAACACTTGTCACTGTGCGCTGGCTCACGTATATCATTTATATGAAAAATTGTAGTGAAATTCTAATAATAAAATTTATTAACTGACATATCTTATTCACATGTATTACCTCAACGCTTTTATGAGTATTTCAGAAGAAGAAGAAGAAGAACTAGATAATTTAAAATGTTATCTAAGAATAAACATTTGAATAATGAGAATCTAAACTGCTTTCGGTCTACCGAAACAGATACCGCTTCTGAGAAACAGCTACCTGTTTTTGAGAAACAGCTACCTGTTTTGAGAAACATACCGTTTGAGAAGTACCGGTTTTAGGTCTGTTTTGAGCTGTTTTCGGAAACCGGGAAAGTTGTTTTGAGCTGTTTCTGCCTGTTGCTAGAAAATAGGGATCTGTTTTGAGCTGACTGCATCAAAGTTTATGCTATTCACATTTTCGGTCTTTACAATGTTCTCCGAACAAAATTTAAAAGAATATTTGATAAAGGTTATATACCAAATTGGTCTAGTGAACTTTTCAAGATTGTTAAAGTGCGTGTAAGGAATCCGGTCACGTACTTACTACAAGACAGGGACACCTATTTATAGACAGGAACTGCAAGTAAGGTTAAATATCCCGATGTGTATTTGGTGGAAAAGGTCATTTGACGTAAAAAGAATAAAGTGTACGTAAAGTGGTTGGGATTAAAATAATATTCATGGATCGATGATGATGATAATGTAGTTTATAAGCATATTATTGTAAGGCAATAATCTCATTTATAATTCAATGATGCCGGTAAGAACAACAAGCACTTTGGAACACTTAAATTACTGTAAGCATTACTATTGGTTTAATAACGGATATAAATGTCCTGCTTGTATAGGTACCGACTAGTATGAATATAACTTATTGTAATATAGTGTGTACTTAAGAAACTAACGTAGAATGTAATTTCTGTAAGAATAATAATAAAAGACCAATTGTAATTTGTATTATTTATTAATAATAAAACATACTGATACATAAATATTAGGCCTAAAGTGTTTATGTAGTCCTCAAATGGTCAACCTAAACTGCTTTCAGTCTACAGGAAACAGATACCGCTTCTGAGAAACAGCTACCTGTTTTGAGAAACTATGTATTTTTATTACAAAAATAAAATGTCTTCTATGTTTTGATTAAATGAAGAGTAGGTACATCGTAATGAAGAGAGTTGCTTGGGTAAAGGACTACCGAGTTATGATTTATTAATGGAAGCAATTGACAACGTTTACGTTACATATAATTGTGCCATTGGCAAGATACAATTTTTCATGCACAACTTTTGTATTTTCAAGAGACACCATCGTTCCTCGAGACTAGCGTGATTAGAGAAATTACACCTCAAGTGGAAGAAGAAGAAGAAGAACATGTAGCGACTACGACCGACCCTTATTTTGAAAAAGGATGCATGTTTATAATAAAAGGATTCTCCGGGATTGCATGATTCAGTAAACTTGTATTGCTAGAAATGCTGAAAGCAATAAGAATGATAAGAAGAGAAAAGAATTATTAAGTATTAACGAGAGGAAGAAAAGACTCGAGGTGTTAATCAGGAAATGAAAAAATTGAGGGTAGATTTAGAGCTGTAAAGTCTGAAAATGCGCTCTTAAAAATTTAAATGTCTAATTCTGAGCAAAAAAATTTTTTCAGCGCAGTTGTGTTTAGAAGTGACAATCTATAATTTCATATAATAATTTTTCAAATATGAAAAATTACATTAAATTAGCCAGTTCATTTTGAAACAAAAAAAGCACTTAAAACACATTTTTGTACTTACGTAAGCTCAGAAGAAACATATGCATGAATTTATCCATTTAATGTATCTAAATGCTTTTAAATTAATTTTGAAACAACACTTAAAACATGACTTGTAATTTTATAGTTAATAATAGCTGTAGGATAATGAACGCAGTTATTTTGCTGTGAAAGCATTTAGCAAATTTAGCGAACATTCTATTTTATGTCATCAATTTACATTACAACTTTGAAAACGGAGTTTGTAAATGTTTGAATACATCATTTGTAGATTTTAAAATTCCGATTTTATTTAACTGGTATCCTTTGCGTGTTATTTATTTTCTTACATGCAAAAATTGTGGATTTTAACTTAACCATTAAGCTGTTATGATAAAAGAGTATATTTATTAACATATAATTATGATAAAAGATATATTTATTAACATATAATTTATTGTTACTACTACATTTCATAATGTTGTTCACCTTCTTTTGTAACAGTTTTATATTGATAATTACATAACAGTTTAATCATTAATTGAAAGATTAGAATTTATGTAGATTTTAGGTTTGAAATGCTATCATTGGCGCTCTAATTTATTGAACTGTATACGAAATTTCAGAATTTGAGGTAAAGGACATTGGAGTTGTGATTTATTAAGCAGTTAACAACTTTATTACATATTAATTTACATTGATAAAATTCATGTTTTTTTTATCACATTTTTGTTTTGTAAATTTTGAACTTCTATCATTGGCGCTCTAATTTATTGAACCTGTATATGAAATTTAGAATTTTGGGTAAAGGACATTGAGTTTGATTTATTAAGGATTAAAACCATATATTTACATATCATTGGTAACATAATTTTTATCACATTTTTGTTTTTTACAAATTTTAAACTCTATCTTTGGCGCTCTTACTTATTGGATATATATACAAAATTCAGAATTTTGCAAAGGCAATATGAGTTGTGATTTATTAAGCTTAACAACGTTCACTTACATATCAAAACTACAAACTTTGTCATTAATAATTGAAAATTTTTTCACATTCTTAGTTTTGAGAATTTTGAGTGCTATCTTTGCGCTCTTACTTGTTTAGTCTACATGCCGAAAATTGGAATTTTTGGGTAAAGGACTACTGATTATATAAATATAAATATAAATGTACGCAAGTTTCAACCTTTATGTACTATTTTCACAAGACTGTTTTGAAATTTTTATATTCTGAATTTATTTTAATGCTAACCTTTGCTGTATTTATTCAACATATATAAAAATTCAAAATTTTGAGTTAAAAATTCATCTGATATTATTAAAGAAATGTATTTATTTATTTTAAAATAGACACATACAAAATGCTGACATACATTTCATATAACAGGATAATGTTATTGACCTTTTTCTTTCTTTCTTTCTTTGTAATATAAGTTTTATGGTCATTTCTTCCTAGATAATTTGGATAATTTAATAAATCATGATAAGGAACTCGTTTAATATATATATATATATATATATATATATATATATATATATATATATATATATATATATATATATACTATATATATCTATATAAATTAATTAAACCATAAAACTTATTTTAAAGCGCTAGTTAAGTTCAAATGTTTTTCCACATTTGAATTTGAAACTCATTTTTGCGCTGTTACATATTTATTACATACCAAAATTAAAATTTTGGGTAAAGGACTAAAGTGTATGATTTATTCATTTGTCAAGTTTCAAACTTTCTGATTTATAAATAAATATAAATATATAAGCTTTATGTGTCATTTCTTCCTACATAATGTATAATTTAATAAATCATGATAAGAACTCGTTTAATATTATATATATATATATATATATATATATATATATATATCTATAATTTCAATTAAAACCATGGAAACATTTTAAATTTCACTTTTTCTTTCTTCTATGCCTACAAAATTTATTTTTTTTTCAAATGAAGTGCCTTTTCACTTATGCAATATAACATACACTACTGTAATTACTTATTTACTAAACACCTTTATTTCTACTTTTCATGACATTCACGAAGTTGCATCATTTTCTTTTTAGCTCATACAGCTCTAAATCTACCCTCAATTTTTCATTTCCTGATTAACACCTCGAGTCTTTTCTTCCTCTCGTTAATACTTAATAATTCTTTTCTCTTCTTATCATTCTTATTGCTTTCAGCATTTCTAGCAATACAAGTTTACTGAATCATGCAATCCCGGAGAATCCTTTTATTATAAACATGCATCCTTTTCAAAATAAGGGTCGGTCGTAGTCGCTACATGTTCTTCTTCTTCTTCTTCCACTTGAGGTGTAATTTCTCTAATCACGCTAGTCTCGAGGAACGATGGTGTCTCTTGAAAATACAAAAGTTGTGCATGAAAAATTGTATCTTGCCAATGGCACAATTATATGTAACGTAAACGTTGTCAATTGCTTCCATTAATAAATCATAACTCGGTAGTCCTTTACCCAAGCAACTCTCTTCATTACGATGTACCTACTCTTCATTTAATCAAAACATAGAAGACATTTTATTTTTGTAATAAAAATACATAGTTTCTCAAAACAGGTAGCTGTTTCTCAGAAGTGGTATCTGATTCCTGTAGACTGAAAGCAGTTTAGGTTGACCATTTGAGGACTACATAAACACTTTAGGCCTAATATTTATGTATCAGTATGTTTTATTATTAATAAATAATACAAATTACAATTGGTCTTTTATTATTATTCTTACAGAAATTACATTCTACGTTAGTTTCTTAAGTACACACTATATTACAATAAGTTATATTCATACTAGTCGGTACCTATACAAGCAGGACATTTATATCCGTTATTAAACCAATAGTAATGCTTTCTACAGTAATTTAAGTGTTCCAAAGTGCTTGTTGTTCTTACCGGCATCATTGAATTATAAATGAGATTATTGCCTTACAATAATATGCTTATAAACTACATTATCATCATCATCGATCCATGAATATTATTTTAATCCCAACCACTTTACGTACACTTTATTCTTTTTACGTCAAATGACCTTTTCCACCAAATACACATCGGGATATTTAACCTTTGCAGTTCCTGTCTATAAATAGGTGTCCCTGTCTTGTAGTAAGTACGTGACCGGATTCTTACACGCACTTTAACAATCTTGAAAAGTTCACTAGACCAATTTGGTATATAACCTTTATCAAATATTCTTTTAAATTTTGTTCGGTAGAACATTGTAAAGACCGAAAATGTGAATAGCATAAACTTTGATGCAGTCAGCTCAAAACAGATCCCTATTTTCTAGCAACAGGCAGAAACAGCTCAAAACAACTTTCCCGGTTTCCGAAAACAAAAGCTAAACATTAAAACAGGTAGCTGTTTCTCAAAGGATTCAGCGGTATCTGTTTCCGGTAGACCGAAAGCAGTTTAGATTCTCATTATTCAAATGTTTATTCTTAGATAACATTTTAAATTATCTAGTTCTTCTTCTTCTTCTTCTTTGAAATACTCATAAAAGCGTTGAGGTAATACATGTGAATAAGATATGTCAGTTAATAAATTTTATTATTAGAATTTCACTACAATTTTTTCATATAAATGATATACGTGAGCCAGCGCACAGTGACAAGTGTTTTGTGTATGAAAAAAACAGCATGGATGAAGTTTGGGTAAAGTATGTTGTTTTCAAACACCGTAATGCTTTGTTTTAAAAATTTTTGAATAAAATCAGCTTTCTCTCGTCCTTTAACGTACACCTCATCTGTTGTTGATATGCAATCACTAAGTATACTAGGGAATAGACGTGGAGAAGTATATCCATATTCCCACTTGATAAAGTGATGGTTGTGAATTAACCAATTAGCTTGCTTTTGAAATTCACTATCCAAGGTGTGCCATGGAAATGGAGGCTTGAATACGTAATGAGCAATTTGCTCTCCATTATATATCGCTAGTTCCTTAGGTGTAAATATATTTCTTGCTGTTTTGAATCCTTGCACATCAATTATAACAATCATTACTTTTCCATATTTGTCTGGTTGTCTTCGTTAGCGTGTTGTATATGCGCTAATGCAATCGTGCAGTATTTCTACATGCTACATTTAAACAAATAGAACTGATTTTCTGGTTTACACACACTATTACAATAGTAAATACGTAAGCGATTTTAATGTGCAAAACAGTGCTTTAACATATATACTTTTAGAAAAACATGATGCGAATGATATGTGATTATAAAATTTAAACTTATATAGAAGGGTGGACTCCACGAGGATACCCGAGCAATACCGAGCATGCACAAAGTCAGTTACATATGTGATTGGTTAAGAATGCTTATTTTGCTATTCCTAAGAACCTTGAAGAGTCTAACATAAGAACTGTAATATGATACCTTCTCAATACCTTGTCAATAAAATTTAACCTTGAAGATTGGTTGGTATGAATTGTAATATGATACCAATAAATTTTAACCTTGAAGAGCTTAGCCAATATAGCTGCAGACACCATATTATTATACGCTACATTTTTTTTTTTAGTCTCATCAATAGCAGCTCTCTTCATTATGATATACCCTTCATTTAATCAAAAAATAGAAGACTTTTTTCTTTTTTTGCAACAAAAAATATATAATTTATTTCCAAACAATTATACATAGATATATATGTTATTATTTTTTTTTTACAGAAATGTTAAATTAGTCATCTTTCCTACAGTTCCGGCGCTGGTAATGCGTCATTCTCAACCAGATATTGCTTAAACTTTTCATTCTTCTTCTTCATATTAGATCGACGTTTACACCCCATCCCTAATTTTCTCTTTGCTTTCATGATGGTACTGACTGCTAAAGCTGCAGTTCGTTCACCTAGCGTTGCGTCTAATGATTTAAATATGCTTATAAACTACATTATCATCATCGATCCATGAATATTATTATTGTTTAAAAGCGGTTGTTCGGTTTTTCAATGTATCCATCTTAACTGATCTGTTTAGTGTAAACAGCTACCTGTTCAAGGTGAATCGGTACCTGTTTATTAAATCCGTTTTGGTATATATATATATATATATATATATATATATATATATATATATAATGTCTACTTTCTAAATCTTGGTAATCTCTGTAACTTATATCATGAAGTTTGCACTGAGCATCTAATTGATTAATACCGAGGTCACCGCGTGCGAGTCGTTTTCTAACTTTGTACCAGGACCGCAATACTGGTAACCAGGTAAATGTAATTCAAACGGAAGTTTATTGATTAGACCATTCACCAAACCACCACCACCTACACTCTTTCGCTTCTTAACTAGCATTGTTTACATGGATGGATAGAAAGGGTATACCTAAATTGAGAAAAACAAATCATAGTTATTTCTTTATTCAGTAAATGCTATACATTAGATAAGCAGGACGATAATACAAAATTTCCATTAAACATACAGTGTTATGTGAATTAATATTATACTTAGCATTTATAACATCATCAATATCTTTATAAATGTCATCATCATCACCACCACCGAATTCTTTCTCACGAAAACGACGGTAGTCAACAACTTGCTGTATGAACTTTTCATAAAACACACCAGATTGTAAGATTCAAGAAATTCCAATCTATAGCTTACTATATCCTTTAAATTGAATAGTTCTTCTATACTATGTGAGTTGAATGTGCAAGAACAGCACTTGTAGTTTTCTATCATAACAGTTTTCAAAATTCTGTCATATCCTTTAATTAATTCCCAATTGTAATAAATACCAAGATTACTAGATTGAGATTCATAATGTTGATCATAGATTATATCTTCTTCTTCGTTTACATTTGACCAATCAATTTCATTTTCAATTTCTTGGGATCGGAAAAATTGTAATTCTACATATGAATACCATCTTAGAAGCTCATTCCATTCCTTCATATCCAACACCACATTATTGCTTTGGTCACAATTACCACACCAATACGCACCATTGGTGCAAGGTTGAGGTGTGTACTGTATCCAATTTCAGATGTTTTGCATGATGAGTATCGTTCGATAGTTTATAATAAGTACAATCGATTAAGTATTCCTTAGCTGCTTGTTTATACACTTCATCCTTATATTGAAATGATGATGTCCAGTCAGTCTTAGCAGAAGAATAACCTTCATCATGTTTCTCTTCATTTTACTACTACTACCATCACTATTTTGACAGCACCAACAACAAAATGTTAAATTATTATTCAGGTTGTTACTGCAATGATGTGGGGTATCCATATATAACGGTGAACTTCTGAGTTTCGATCGTTCCAGAAATGATTTTATTGCTACTTGCATGACTTTACTTGCTCACAATTTCACTATGACTAAACACTGTTTAAGAAAATAATTCTAGTATTTCAATTTTACATATGGTAGGTGCTACTATTAAAAAGAAAATGTTATGTTTGTTGTTTTGCCAACTGCACCAAACTACTTATAAACACATCCTTCGTGTTTAGGAGTGTTTTAAATTCTTCAATTCGTGTTTCTTCTTTTTTGAAATACACATAAAAGCGTTCCGGCAATACACATTTAAAATCACCCGTTTCTATCACTATACGTTCACCATACTTAGTATTAATTATATCCATATTCGTTACTTTATACTTTCTCGATATATCGAGCTCGCACACATTTTTAAAGGGTTTGCAATAGGTGCTTTGATTTAACCCTGTTAATTCCATATTTAACAATTACGTGCTGCAGACTGATCTCAACATACAGCTCACTGCAATTTATATAAGAAATATGCATCCTTGACTACATATTACAACATGCTTAAACTTGTTAAATACCTACTTTTGACCTTGACTAGAAATATAATATGATGATGATGATGACTGGCTCCAAAATTTATATTTCCGCTAAAAGTTTGACCTTGAAAATTATATTCTTAGATTTATGATTACCTTGCAATTGCTATTTTAGCTTTTCACCTTGACCTTTTATATTTCTAAGAAATATGACACCAGCGTAGGTCAATAACCTTTGACCTTGAAAACTATTTTAGATTTATGATTACCTTGCAACTTCTATTTTTAGCTTTGACCTTTGCTTAAACTTGTTAAATACCTACTTTTGACCTTGACTAGAAATATAATATGATGATGATCAGCTCCAAAATTTATATTTCCGCTAAAAGTTTGACCTTGAAAATTATATTCTTAGATTTATGATTACCTTGCAATTTCTATTTTTAGCTTTTCACCTTGACCTTTTATTTTTCTAAGAAATATGACACCAGCGTAGGTCAATAACCTTTGACCTTGAAAACTATTTTAGATTTATGATTACCTTGCAACTTCTATTTTACTTACTTACCTTATATTTCTAGAAATATGACACCACCGTAAGTCAATAACCTTTGACCTTCAAAACTATTTTTGATTTATGATTACCTTGCAACTTCTATTTTAGCTTTGACCTTGACCAACTACATTTTAAATCTCCGCTTAAAGTTTGATAAAGGTTATATACCAAATTGGTCTAGTGAACTTTTCAAGATTGTTAAAGTGCGTGTAAGGAATCCGGTCACGTACTTACTACAAGACAGGGACACCTATTTATAGACAGGAACTGCAAGGTTAAATGTAAATATCCGATGTGTATTTGGTGGAAAAGGTCATTTGACGTAAAAAGAATAAAGTGTACGTAAAGTGGTTGGGATTAAAATAATATTCATGGATCGATGATGATGATAATGTAGTTTATAAGCATATTATTGTAAGGCAATAATCTCATTTATAATTCAATGATGCCGGTAAGAACAACAAGCACTTTGGAACACTTAAATTACTGTAGAACATTACTATTGGTTTAATAACGGATATAAATGTCCTGCTTGTATAGGTACCGACTAGTATGAATATAACTTATTGTAATATAGTGTGTACTTAAGAAACTAACGTAGAATGTAATTTCTGTAAGAATAATAATAAAAGACCAATTGTAATTTGTATTATTTATTAATAATAAAACATACTGATACATAAATATTAGGCCTAAAGTGTTTATGTAGTCCTCAAATGGTCAACCTAAACTGCTTTCAGTCTACAGGAAACAGATACCGCTTCTGAGAAACAGCTACCTGTTTTGAGAAACTATGTATTTTTATTACAAAAATAAAATGTCTTCTATGTTTTGATTAAATGAAGAGTAGGTACATCGTAATGAAGAGAGTTGCTTGGGTAAAGGACTACCGAGTTATGATTTATTAATGGAAGCAATTGACAACGTTTACGTTACATATAATTGTGCCATTGGCAAGATACAATTTTTCATGCACAACTTTTGTATTTTCAAGAGACACCATCGTTCCTCGAGACTAGCGTGATTAGAAAATTAACCTCAAGTGGAGAGAAGAAGAAAATGTAGCGACTACGACCGACCCTTATTTTGAAAGGATGCATGTTTATAATAAAAGGATTCTCCGGGATTGCATGATTCAGTAAACTTGTATTGCTAGAAATGCTGAAAGCAATAAGAATGATAAGAATTACCAAGAATTATTAAGTATTAAGAGAGAGAAAAGACTCGAGGTGTTAATCAGGAAATGAAAAAATTGAGGGTAGATTTAGAGTTCCAAAGTGAAAATGCGCTCTTAAAAATTTAAATTTCAATCTAGCTTTAAAAATTAGTTTCCAGTTGTGTTTTAGAATGAAATCTATAATTTCATATAATAATTTTTCAAATATGAAAAATTACATTAAATTAGCAGTTCATTTGAAACATACAAAAGCATTAAAACATTTGTACTAGTAAGCTCAGAAGAAACATATGCATGAATTTATCCATTTAATGTATCTAAATGTTTTAAATTGAATTTTGAAACAACACTTAAAACATGACTTGTAATTTTCTATTAATAATAGTGTAGATAATGAACGAGTTATTTTGCTGTGAAAGCATTTTGAACATTTGAAATTCTATTTTATGTCATCAATTTACATTACAACTTTGAAACAGTTTGTAAATGTTTGAATACATCATTTGTAGATTTTAAAATTCCGATTTTATTTAACTGGTATCCTTTGCTGTTATTTATTTTACATCAAAATTGTGGATTTAACTTAACCATTAAGCTGTTATGATAAAAATATATTTATTAACATATAATTATGATAAAGAAGTATATTATTAACATATAATTAGTTGTACTACTACATTTCATAATGTTGTTCACTTCTATTTGTAACAGTTTTATATTGATAATTACACAGTTTAATCATTCAATTTGAAAGATGTAGAATTTAAAAAGATTTTAGGTTTGAAATGCTATCAAAATTGCGTCTAATTTATTGAATGTGATAGAAATTTCAAATTTAGTAAGGACAATTGAGTTTGTGATTATTAAGAGTTAACAATTTAAGCTTAATATTAATTTACATTGATAAAATTCATGTTTTTCCATCACATTTTTGATTTTGTATATATTTGAATTATATCATTGGCGCTCTAATTTATTGAACCTGTATAGAAATTTCAAATTTTGGGTAAAGACATTAGTTTGATTTATTAAGGATTAAAACCATATATTTACATATATATGTAACATATATTTTTATCACATTTTTTTGTTTTACAAATTTAAACTCATCTTTGCGCTCTTACTTATTGGATATATATACAAAATTCAGAATATGGTTCAAAGAATTGAGTTGTGATTTATTAAGCTTAACAACGTTCATTACATATCAAAACTAAAACTTTGTCATTAATAATTGAAAATATTTTTCACATTCAATTTAGTTTTGAGTAATTTTAGTGCTATAACTTTGCGCTCTTACTTGTTTAGTCTACATGCCAAAATTGGAATTTTTGGGTAAAGGACTACTGATTTATACAATATAAATATACAATGTAGCAAGTTTCAACCTTTATTACTATTTTACAAGACTGTTTTGAAATTTTTATATTCTGAATTTATTTTAATGCTAACTTTGCGCTGTTATTTATTCAACATATATACAAAATTCAAAAAGTTTTGAGTTAAAATTCATCTGATATTATTAAAAGAGTAATTTATTTATTTTAAAATAGACACATACAAAAAATGCTGACATACATTTCATATAACAGGATAATGTTATTGACCTTTTTCTTTCTTTCTTTCTGTAATATAAGTTTTAATCTCATTTCTTCCTAGATAATTTGATAATTTAATAAATCATGATAAGAACTCGTTAATAAATATATATATATATATATATATATATATATATATATATATATATATATATATATATATATCTATATATATATATATCTATATAAATTAATTAAACCATAAACTTATTTTAAAGTCGCTAAGTTAAGTTAAATGTTTTTCCACATTTGGAATTTGAAACTCATTATTATGCGCTGTTACATATTATTACATACCAAAATTAAATATTTGGGTAAAGGACTAAAGTGATGATTTAAAATTCATTTAAGTTTCAACTTTCTGATTTATAAATAAATATAAATATATAAGCTTATGTTCATTTCTTCCTACATAATTGTATAATTTAATAAATCATGATAAGAAACTCGTTTAATATATATATATATATATATATATATATATGATATATTATATTTCATTAATTTCAATTAAAACCATGGAAACATTTTAAATTTCACTTTTTCTTTCTTCTATGCCTACAAAATTTATTTTTTTTTCAAATGAACACTTTTCGCTTATGCAATATAACATACATTATCTTGTAATTACTTATTTACTAAACACCTTTATTTCAACTTTTCAGACACATTTCACGAAGTTGCATCATTTTCTTTTAGCTCATACAGCTCTAAATCTACCCTCAATTTTTTCATTTCCCTGATTAACACCTCGAGTCTTTTCTTCCTCTCGTTAATACTTAATAATTCTTTTTCTCTTCTTATCATTCTTATTGCTTTCAGCATTTCTAGCAATACAAGTTTACTGAATCATGCAATCCCGGAGAATCCTTTTATTATAAACATGCATCCTTTTTCAAAATAAGGGTCGGTCGTAGTCGCTACATGTTCTTCTTCTTCTTCTTCCACTTGAGGTGTAATTTCTCTAATCACGCTAGTCTCGAGGAACGATGGTGTCTCTTGAAAATACAAAAGTTGTGCATGAAAAATTGTATCTTGCCAATGGCACAATTATATGTAACGTAAACGTTGTCAATTGCTTCCATTAATAAATCATAACTCGGTAGTCCTTTACCCAAGCAACTCTCTTCATTACGATGTACCTACTCTTCATTTAATCAAAACATAGAAGACATTTTATTTTTGTAATAAAAATACATAGTTTCTCAAAACAGGTAGCTGTTTCTCAGAAGTGGTATCTGATTCCTGTAGACTGAAAGCAGTTTAGGTTGACCATTTGAGGACTACATAAACACTTTAGGCCTAATATTTATGTATCAGTATGTTTTATTATTAATAAATAATACAAATTACAATTGGTCTTTTATTATTATTCTTACAGAAATTACATTCTACGTTAGTTTCTTAAGTACACACTATATTACAATAAGTTATATTCATACTAGTCGGTACCTATACAAGCAGGACATTTATATCCGTTATTAAACCAATAGTAATGCTTTCTACAGTAATTTAAGTGTTCCAAAGTGCTTGTTGTTCTTACCGGCATCATTGAATTATAAATGAGATTATTGCCTTACAATAATATGCTTATAAACTACATTATCATCATCATCGATCCATGAATATTATTTTAATCCCAACCACTTTACGTACACTTTATTCTTTTTACGTCAAATGACCTTTTCCACCAAATACACATCGGGATATTTAACCTTTGCAGTTCCTGTCTATAAATAGGTGTCCCTGTCTTGTAGTAAGTACGTGACCGGATTCTTACGCACTTTAACAATCTTGAAAAGTTCACTAGACCAATTTGGTATATAACCTTTATCAAATATTCTTTTAAATTTTGTTCGGTAGAACATTGTAAAGACCGAAAATGTGAATAGCATAAACTTTGATGCAGTCAGCTCAAAAACAGATCCCTATTTTCTAGCAACAGGCAGAAACAGCTCAAAACAACTTTCCGGTTTCCGAAAGTCAAAACAGACAAAACGGTTTCTCAAAACAGGTAGCTGTTTCTCAAAACGGTATTTCAAGTAGTTTCCGGTAGACCGAAAGCAGTTTAGATTCTCATTATTCAAATGTTTATTCTTAGATAACATTTTAAATTATCTAGTTCTTCTTCTTCTTCTTCTTGAAATACTCATAAAAGCGTTGAGGTAATACATGTGAATAAGATATGTCAGTTAATAAATTTTATTATTAGAATTTCACTACAATTTTTTCATATAAATGATATACGTGAGCCAGCGCACAGTGACAAGTGTTTTGTGTATGAAAAAACAGCATGGATGAAGTTTGGGTAAAGTATGTTGTTTTCAAACACCGTAATGCTTTGTTTTAAAAATTTTGAATAAAATCAGCTTTCTCTCGTCCTTTAACGTACACCTCATCTGTTGTTGATATGCAATCACTAAGTATACTAGGAATAGACGTGGAGAAGTATATCCATATTCCCACTTGATAAAGTGATGGTTGTGAATTAACCAATTAGCTTGCTTTTGAAATTCACTATCCAAGGTGTGCCATGGAAATGGAGGCTTGAATACGTAATGAGCAATTTGCTCTCCATTATATATCGCTAGTTCCTTAGGTGTAAATATATTTCTTGCTGTTTTGAATCCTTGCACATCAATTATAACAATCATTACTTTTCCATATTTGTCTGGTTGTCTTCGTTAGCGTGTTGTATATGCGCTAATGCAATCGTGCAGTATTTCTACATGCTACATTTAAACAAATAGAACTGATTTTCTGGTTTACACACACTATTACAATAGTAAATACGTAAGCGATTTTAATGTGCAAAACAGTGCTTTAACATATATACTTTTAGAAAAACATGATGCGAATGATATGTGATTATAAAATTTAAACTTATATAGAAGGGTGGACTCCACGAGGATACCCGAGCAATACCGAGCATGCACAAAGTCAGTTACATATGTGATTGGTTAAGAATGCTTATTTTGCTATTCCTAAGAACCTTGAAGAGTCTAACATAAGAACTGTAATATGATACCTTCTCAATACCTTGTCAATAAAATTTAACCTTGAAGATTAGTTGGTATGAATTGTAATATGATACCAATAAATTTTAACCTTGAACAGCTTAGCCAATATAGCTGCAGACACCATATTATTATACGCTACATTTTTTTTTTAGTCTCATCAATAGCAGCTCTCTTCATTATGATATACCCTTCATTTAATCAAAAAATAGAAGACATTTTTCTTTTTTTTTTGCAACAAAAAATATATAATTTATTTCCAAACAATTATACATAGATATATATGTTATTATTTTTTTTTTACAGAAATGTTAAATTAGTCATCTTTCCTACAGTTCCGGCGCTGGTAATGCGTCATTCTCAACCAGATATTGCTTAAACTTTTCATTCTTCTTCTTCATATTAGATCAACGTTTACACCCCATCCCTAATTTTCTCTTTGCTTTCATGATGGTACTGACTGCTAAAGCTGCAGTTCGTTCACCTAGCGTTGCGTCTAATGATTTAAATATGCTTATAAACTACATTATCATCATCGATCCATGAATATTATTATTGTTTAAAAGCGGTTGTTCGGTTTTTCAATGTATCCATCTTAACTGATCTGTAAGCTACTGTTCAGTGAATCGGTATAACAGCTACCTGTTCAGGTAACGGTACCTGTTTATTAAATCCGTTTTGGTATATATATATATATATATATATATATATATATATATATATATATGTCTACTTTCTAAATCTTGGTAATCTCTGTAACTGATATCATGAAGTTTGCACTGAGCATCTAATTGATTAATACCGAGGTCACCGCGTGCGAGTCGTTTTCTAACTTTGTACCAGGACCGCAATACTGGTAACCAGGTAAATGTAATTCAAACGGAAGTTTATTGATTAGACCATTCACCAAACCACCACCACCTACACTCTTTCGCTTCTTAACTAGCATTGTTTACATGGATGGATAGAAAGGGTATACCTAAATTGAGAAAAACAAATCATAGTTATTTCTTTATTCAGTAAATGCTATACATTAGATAAGCAGGACGATAATACAAAATTTCCATTAAACATACAGTGTTATGTGAATTAATATTATACTTAGCATTTATAACATCATCAATATCTTTATAAATGTCATCATCATCACCACCACCGAATTCTTTCTCACGAAAACGACGGTAGTCAACAACTTGCTGTATGAACTTTTCATAAAACACACCAGATTGTAAGATTCAAGAAATTCCAATCTATAGCTTACTATATCCTTTAAATTGAATAGTTCTTCTATACTATGTGAGTTGAATGTGCAAGAACAGCACTTGTAGTTTTCTATCATAACAGTTTTCAAAATTCTGTCATATCCTTTAATTAATTCCCAATTGTAATAAATACCAAGATTACTAGATTGAGATTCATAATGTTGATCATAGATTATATCTTCTTCTTCGTTTACATTTGACCAATCAATTTCATTTTCAATTTCTTGGGATCGGAAAATTGTAATTCTACATATGAATACCATCTTAGAAGCTCATTCCATTCCTTCATATCCAACACCACATTATTGCTTTGGTCACAATTACCACACCAATACGCACCATTGGTGCAAGGTTGAGGTGTGTACTGTATCCAATTTCAGATGTTTTGCATGATGAGTATCGTTCGATAGTTTATAATAAGTACAATCGATTAAGTATTCCTTAGCTGCTTGTTTATACACTTCATCCTTATATTGAAATGATGATGTCCAGTCAGTCTTAGCAGAAGAATAACCTTCATCATGTTTCTCTTCATTTTACTACTACTACCATCACTATTTTGACAGCACCAACAACAAATGTTAAATTATTATTCAGGTTGTTACTGCAATGATGTGGGTATCCATATATAACGGTGAACTTCTGAGTTTCGATCGTTCCAGAAATGATTTTATTGCTACTTGCATGACTTTACTTGCTCACAATTTCACTATGACTAAACACTGTTAAGAAAATAATTCTAGTATTTCAATTTTACATATGGTAGTGCTACTATTAAAAAGAAAATGTTATGTTTGTTGTTTTGCCAACTGCACCAAACTACTTATAAACACATCCTTCGTGTTTAGGAGTGTTTTAAATTCTTCAATTCGTGTTTCTTCTTTTTTGAAATACACATAAAAGCGTTCCGGCAATACACATTTAAAATCACCCGTTTCTATCACTATACGTTCACCATACTTAGTATTAATTATATCCATATTCGTTACTTTATACTTTCTCGATATATCGAGCTCGCACACATTTTTAAAGGGTTTGCAATAGGTGCTTTGATTTAACCCTGTTAATTCCATATTTAACAATTACGTGCTGCAGACTGATCTCAACATACAGCTCACTGCAATTTATATAAGAAATATGCATCCTTGACTACATATTACAACATGCTTAAACTTGTTAAATACCTACTTTTGACCTTGACTAGAAATATAATATGATGATGATGATGACTGGCTCCAAAATTTATATTTCCGCTAAAAGTTTGACCTTGAAAATTATATTCTTAGATTTATGATTACCTTGCAATTGCTATTTTAGCTTTTCACCTTGACCTTTTATATTTCTAAGAAATATGACACCAGCGTAGGTCAATAACCTTTGACCTTGAAAACTATTTTAGATTTATGATTACCTTGCAACTTCTATTTTTAGCTTTGACCTTTGCTTAAACTTGTTAAATACCTACTTTTGACCTTGACTAGAAATATAATATGATGATGATCAGCTCCAAAATTTATATTTCCCTAAAAGTTTGACCTTGAAAATTATATTCTTAGATTTATGATTACCTTGCAATTTCTATTTTTAGCTTTTCACCTTGACCTTTTATTTTTCTAAGAAATATGACACCAGCGTAGGTCAATAACCTTTGACCTTGAAAACTATTTTAGATTTATGATTACCTTGCAACTTCTATTTTAACTTACTTACCTTATATTTCTAAAATATGACACCACCGTAAGTCAATAACCTTTGACCTTCAAAACTATTTTTGATTTATGATTACCTTGCAACTTCTATTTTAGCTTTGACCTTGACCAACTACATTTTAAATCTCCGCTTAAAGTTTGACCTTGAGCTCCAAAAGCTTGATTTCACCACCAGAGGGCGAGTGACTCCAAAATTTAAATGCCAAAAACATGCTTGAGACGTGGAGCGCGTTCTGGCATAACGAGAAAACTCACTCGACCTTGAAATAAATCCCCATAAGATTTACATGGGTGACCTTGAACTGGTCCAGGATCGGCTTACTATTACTACTCTTGTTCACACTACCACTTTAAATATTTTGTGTATATTTACTGTTGAAGGTTATCAGGCACCATATTAGACTTACATTATTCTTGTTCTTATGGAATCTCGATTAAGTAATAATGCTATATAATCATATTGAAATAAACATGTATTGCGAGAAAACCGCTAGCCGTCTTGTTGTTGTTCTAATAATCAATGTTATGCTTTTTTCCTTGGTACATAATTATAATTATGACTGGCCTTAGTTTAATAATTCTTATATAGCCATAGGTTTATAGATACCTTTTTTTTTTATCGAATTGAATTATTTAGAACTAATGGTTTACGTTACAAATTATTTATAGCAGTTGGAACAATTTTTGTTTTGCATGTATACGTTTAGTGTGGACAAGTGTATGATCTAAACTTTATGGCATCCAGATTATAACCTTTTGATTTTCAATATACTTCTGAGCCTCCATTTTCTTGATTTATTTATTTGGTCCACCCGTGGTGAGTGTTAAGTAACTTTCTGTATCTATTTATCACCTTAGTCTTTGAAGCGGGCACAGGCATTTTCAAATTCGTTGGGCCTCTATGTTATACTGTAAGCTTCTGTATAAGTAAACCTCGACCCAACCGACGAGCTGCAGGTAATAGATCGTGTTACCATCGACAAGAGGTTACTTTAACTTTAATTACCTAGGTATATCTATTTTCGGGTGGTGACATAATTCTCAATCACATTTACTGAAGATGATGAGTGCAGTTGTTATCAAACGTTTAAATTTATATAAATGATAAATAAAGAAAATACACGATTTAATTACCCAAAGGACTGGTATTTTAATTATAAATCACTTCAGTCTTAATTGAACATTTATAATTCTGTGGGTTTCGTCAATGTTGTAATTATTATTTGTTACATTCGATTTAAAACTTTGGCGAATACTAATTGCAGGTATCATTTATACTTATTGCCCGATTAGCTTAAAATATAGGTATTCCGTTTCTACGTTCGAAACCGATTGAGCATCAATATAAATAAATATTGTTCACTTTAGTAGGACTTCTTTTAACTTAAATAATATTAAAATTACCTAAAAAAGCGGTAAACTCATTAGCAACTTAATTCTCAGGAACTGGACCCAAACAGTGCTTTGATTTGAAAAACCTGAATGTTATACGTAACGTAAAATGTGTAACTGTTGCAAAACAAGCATATAATAATATACTATTTGAATAAACTGCTTACATCTTATATAGTAATGTTTATGCAACATCCCAGTGAAAAATGTTCCCAACCAACCATTTGTAATGTACGTTTAACATTTCAAAGACGATCTTAAATGTGTATGTAATGTTCTTTAAGACATGTTCATGCAATGTTTTAAAGTAAGGTGGACGATTGTTATGTCGGAACGTTTCACTCATTCGCTTCAGCAACGCTTCATTTTTAGATTGCTGAAGGCGGACACTAAAAATTTCTTTCATATACAGTTCTGTAGCTAAATTGTGATTTCTGTTAAAATAAATTTTTCAGATCTAGACACATGTCAACTTTGAAAGAAATCATTTCTCGTCTGTTCCGAAAAGATTCAGGGGGAAAAGTTTAAAGGAGACGATCTTTAATGAAATGAACTTACTCAAAATTAGTACACTAAATGATTAACTACGTTTATTAGTAACGATAAAGTTCCATAGTCTCTAAAATAGGATTTTGTAACTCAGTTACAATATTTTTTGCCCACATGTAGTCCAAATGGGAGTAACCTTTAATCAAATGTTTCTCTACCACATTTGGTAATGCCAGTGCCAACATTTCGACATCCTGAAACGTATAATTAAGTACACAAAATAATTTAAAACAAAATCTTACTTTCTCAGTTGAGAAAAGGTCAATATTTGAATAATAAAGTGCAACTGGAATAGTGACCTTACTGAGGTCAAATTTAGGTGGTCTCAGTTGTCCATACCTATTGAAGTTCTCTAATGCTCCAAAGTCGTACATTTCAAACTCTCCTGAGATGGTTAATAAAGTTAGATATTGAAGTAGGATTTCTTTACACACCTGATATTCCTAATTGTGTAAAGTGGTAGATTGCCCTTGCTGATATTCCAGCAGGAGTGTTACTGGTTATTACTGGCATTGCCGTCTAACAAAAGAAAAGGGTTTACATGTATTTACTATTTTATTCTTTACCTCATTCAAGTTAATGCTGAAACCACCTATAAAAGAGAAAACTAGCAAACACAGTGGTTGCGTAATAGCCTCATCGTTACATAAAACTTGCACATAGAACGTAAGTATCGGCATATAAGGGAGTATTTCGTAAATATTATACCTTTCACCAAAAGCCTAAAATTATTTAAATTGATTTGAAACTAATAATATTACGTAAGAAACGCATTTGTAAATAATATAAATGTATAACCATAAATTCGAGTAAAACAATATATAAATTACTACCTGAATTTCTCGAAGATTGTCTTTAAAGAATGGGAACATGATGTGATTTATATTTTTGGTGTAAGCAACAGGCGCTAACGCTGAGAGTAGTTTCACTTTATTATTATATTCTGGTTTTGTTGCTGCCAATGTAAAAATGCAGTTGTACCTTGAGAATGCGCAATATAGAACAATTTTTGTAACCAGTTACATTTAATATATAATCGATATTTGCGGGTACATCGTTTAGGCCGATTTCTTGAAAACTGTAATTGAAATTTCGTAATCATTCTTAATTGATATTACATTTGTAGGTACCTGAAATCAAAAAACTCCTTTTTATTTTCAACAGGATCTAAAGTCGTATGGTTTTTAGAGAATGTCGTTCCCCTATAATTTGCTAACCAAACATCATACCCTGCATCAGCTAATATAAATCCTATACTTAAACCAGGTCCTAAAGTTAAAAAGTCTGCGGCCGTACATAGTACTCCTGGAAAGACAAGGGCCGGTTCTCTTGGTCCCGTTGCATTAGCATTATTTACACCATAAGGTATGCGATATGTTGTCAATATATAACCATCGTCAGTTTGAATAGTGTGAACTTCAAGTGGGTATCCATGTTTTAGTATCATTTGTGTCTGTAAATGTAGGAATAACCATATGGTAGATTTTTTATTAATTTTGTTGAATAAGTACTTACCGGAATTAAACCAAAATCGGGATGTAGATATGATTTAGTATTCACATTCGCATTTGTGATGCCAAAGAAGCACAATAAAAGTAAATATGTTGTTGTTTCCATATTGTGGGAATCAAAGGCAAAAAAAAGTATTAGTTTTTAATTGTTTAGCTTTCCATATATATAATGCGATTATTATCTTTTGATAACCAATGTACTTTAACTGATTAAAATAAAGAGCATCAATTGTGTTATATGTTCTCTGTGTGTAATTAGTATGTTAAAGTATGAAAATGTGAACTTCCACGATTATGACACGTAATTAAGGTTTTCGGTATTAATTCGTTTACTTTTTGTTTATCTTTCACACAAATCTAAACGTTTCGATAACAATTTTAGTCATCGTCATAAATTTATGAAATATAAAAACGCAAGCCTGCTAGTAATATAACAGCCTGATAAACTCATAAAACCAAATACAGAATATAATTTTATTTTAGTGAACAATAGCTAGATATTTAATAAAGTGAATATTATTAAACCGCCTTGAAGATGACAAATCAGAACATAGTCCAGCGGACGAAGGCAAGCAATGAAAAACGTCGTAATCAAAGAACAAGTTTAACAAAATTATGATGTCAGAGGAAAGTTGTGAAACACTTTAATTTAAAATTGACAGAAGGATTCACAATTAAAAAGCTAAAGATCTAATCAAATCTAACACAGACACAGTTTTCGGTTATTAATAGTTAAAATTCTGATTGTATTGTGTACATTTAATACGATTTTAATGTTAACTATATGCGTTAAATTATTATAGTACTGTGGCAATATATTTAACTGGTAATGCATAGACATACCAAAGGCTAAAATTAAGACGCACTATTACGATTTTTTAATTACAATATGTCAGAACCTATTTAATCGAAGATTATCTTCTTCCTATTCAAGTTATTTGGATGTATATATATATATATATATATATATATATATATATATATATATATATATATATATCTGAGTAGCTGCGTACCAATAAAGACGTTGTTTTGACTCTATTTCCATATTACTAAACTGAATGACGTGATTTAAATATAAAACTTACTCTGCTACTCTCCGATTGACACAATCTACAAATCTAACATTTTCTTTGCTTCCAGTATTAAAGCTACGTTTTGAGATACCAATGGATACTTTTATACGAGAACAAGGTAACGTACACACTACGTGAAATGAATGGTTTGTCTGTGTGTGTGTGTGTGTGTGTGTGTGTGTGTGTGTGTGTGTGTGTGTGTGTGTGTGTGTGTGTGTGTGTGTGTGTGTGTGTCGTGCGTGTGCGTGCTGTGCGTGTGCGTGTCGTGCTGTGCGTGTGCGTGTGCTGTGCGTGTGCGTGTGCGTGTGCGTGGTGCGTGTCGTGTGTGTGGTGTGTGCGTGTGCTGTGCGTGTGCGTGTGCGTGTGCGTGTGTGTGCGTGTGCGTGTGCGTGTGGTGTGTGCGTGTGCGTGTGCGTGTGCTGTGCGTGTGCTGTGCGTGTGTGTGCTGTGCGTGTGCGTGTTGCGTGTGCGGTGTGTGTGGTGTCGTGTGCGTGGTGTGTGTGTGTGGTGTTGCGTGTGTGTGCGTGTTGTGTAGGTGTGCAGTGTCGTGTGTGTGCGTGTGTGTGTGTGTGTGTGTTTGACTGTGCTTCCAGCCGTGTCGTTACCGTTGCATGCTTAGGGTTTGAGTGCGGATATTCGGTGCTCGCGTGTCGTTATTGCGTGTGTGTGGTTGCGTGGTGCTCGGTTCATGTGGACTGTGTATGAGTGTTAGGGATTGGTTGTGCTGCCCTGTTTCGGGTAATCATAAGGTCCGTGGCGATGGTGCTGCTAAGTGTGCAGTTCGATGAATTTATTCATTCCATTCTTTAACACCGATAAAGTTTCACGACTAACTTGTTTCCATGTTGACTTCAGTAAGCAGTGGCATCAACTAAGCTAGCCTAACGTGCGACAACGGCAGTCCACACAAAACTACCGACCAACAGCATGCATCAACCACTACAGCGCTTTTTGTGGAATCGTCAACACAAAGATGTCAACGTGATTACACAGTTACGATCAACACCGAATAGCGAGATGGTGAAGATCTGAGCAGGCCCCCATACAATGTTACCTTTTTGTTTGTGTAATGTGATTTGGTGGTCTTTGTTATTTTAGTTACGTGATGTGCGTTTGGTTATGGCGTGTTGTATTGCGTTGTTGCTGTTACGTGTTGCTGTTACCTATTTTCGTAATGACTTTATAAAGAGGTTGCATAATTATCCAAAAAAAAAAAATTGTATAAAAATTATTTCATTTCTTTTAATTAACATTTTGTAGGTTGAAAGTTGGTGTGTTGTTCCTCACCAGATACTTTTTATACCCACCTTAATATCAATTTCAGCAATGCAACGTAAAGCTATTCAAAATTGATTAGTTTTATGTAATTTCAAGCAAGCATCAAAATTGTAGTTTCGTCAATGCAAGCTAACTAAATTTTGTATTTTCCCAATGCGCAACCTTGTTTCGAATAATACAGTGATGAGTACTTCGCATTTTCTGATTTACCTAACTTTAGCGGCTTGCTACTAAAATTTTTACATAAACTTGATGGTTCCTTAAATATTCACAAAAATCACTTTAAGTATTTTTTTATTTGTGTAGGGCTAACTTATTTTCTTGTTTCCAGGAAGATTTCTTTTTAAAAAATGGCTTTACATATTTTTTCTCTTAATTTAGTAATTTTTAACGTACTTTCGAAGTGTGCTTTAAAGCCAACTGTGTAATACCTTTATTTGTAACCTCGTTTTAATGAAAATTTGAAAGAACAGAGTCATTTCGGTAATAACTACAGCCTCAGACCACCTACACACGCACGCACGAACAAGTCGAAATCGATCTAGAGCGTTTTCATAATGTGTCTTTTTCCGAAAACAATACATTAAGTCTTGACATTGGTTATTTTACAAATTATAAAATATATTGCTTGTGCTTAAATATATTACTGATATTTATCATAAATTTTGAAATAAATAGTGTCGTTGGTAAAACTTAACTAATATTGACGGGATTTTTTTACCTTTATGAGAACAAATCCTCGTAGATGATATCTAAGGCGCATTTCTTTCAATTTCCGGCCGTATTGATATGTCAGAAAATTGTATTTCATTTAAAGTTGTCGTTTTGGTGTTTACTTTAGCTAGTAATTTATGTTGAGGTCTATTCGATTTTGAAACACTATTGTATTTTGTGTTTTGCCATAACTTTTATAATGCAGAGTGACACACGTAGCGGTATGGTCAATGCGTATACGCACACCCTGTTCGGCTATTAAGGCGATTTCTGGGGTAGTATCTTCGCCCTCAGAACTCCGTTCCTTTCGATCCGATCTTGACCACAGCCATCCTTAATCTCACCATACATATATATGTATGCTGGGAACCCATGGTTGTGTCTGAAGGGGCTTCTAAAGCACAAGCAGGCCGCCTTTCCTTTTTGTAATGCTGCGATTTTGGAAAAGACAATAGACGTATCAAAAGTGTTTGTTTTAGTATCAATGATCTCAGATAATTTTGTTTTAAAGGAAATAACCTAGTCAGTCTTGTTTCAAACATTATAAGTTGTTTGTTACAGTCATGAGTAGAGTTAATACGACAGTACTTGTAAATTTTATTGAATATTTTATTTTATTTCATTAACGTAAAAATCGATGGTCAAGGTTGGAGAATTAAACAGTGGATAAATTTTGTATATTCACTATTCACTAAGAAAGATTTACTTTTAACATCATCTCGGACATTGTTGGTCCGACGTAATAAAAAAAAAAGTCAAAATAAAACGTATTTACAAAATTTATATTGTAGGTTCAAATTAGAATTTTGTTTCGTTCAGTAATTGGTGATGCATCTTCAACTATGATTCTATTACTAACGTGCTAGCTGTTGTATTATGTACTATTCAAGAAAAATGTATTATTTCGTTATTGTGAAAATACGTTTTCTATCGTTTACAAACGCAACAGGACCAAACTTATAATGCTTACATTTCTGTCGATTCCTAAAAATCAGACAATTAAGATTACCGCGCGCGAAGGATTTCCCTGTTTTCGAAATGTTTTTCGTAGCCCTATTATAAAAGCAAAGAAAAAAACCTTTTTGCTTTATTCATGCAGTTATTGTATTTTAAAAAAGTGCGATTTTTAAGGTTACTATAATAAACGTAGTTTTTTTAAATCAATTCATACCAGCTAGGGGTTTACGGGTGGATCTAAGTGGTATTTCCTATTAATGACCAATAACTACAATCTTTTATTACTTTATTAATTTTTCTGGAGGAGCCCATGGTTCAATTTTTTAAATCACGATTTTTTACTAAACTTACATCAAAACTTTTCCTTACAAGTGAAGTCACATCCGCGCAAGTAATAACGCGACTACTATTACTAATTTTTTTACTTAAAAAAATATCCAAAAATGTACTTCTTCCTCCACTTTTAAGCGCTTCGAATGAGGAAATCATGTCCTAAAGGTGAAAGTTCCACAAAAAGCACAGATACACTGTAAAGTATCAGTTTTCTTTATATTTCATGTATTCATTCGCTGATTGAAACCGTACTCTTATCTTTTGTATTTAGAGTGTGCAATGAAGCAACAGTTACACACAATGTAGCTACCATCGTTAACAGTGATTGCGCATTAAAATACTTTGATAATGTTTTGCATATATTAGAACGCCAGATGAACGCAAAAAGCTATCGGTGCTTACTACAAAAGAAAAATGCCCGAAAAGCAAACACAAATTGACAAACAGGCGGGTAGGCGAGGAGTTCACTAAACTACTTAGGACTAAGGAAACAGAGGTTGACAAGCCAGAGTTGTCCTCAGCTGAAGCAGTCCCAAACTTAAATAACAAGGAAACATTAAGCGATAAAAGTAATTAATCGCATAGAAAATACAATATAAACTCCTGTCATCTATTTCAATAAGTACGCAAGCATACAATTTCGTAGAAGTAATTATTGCAAAACCACCAAAGTCTCAGATTACTAAGTAAATAAAAGAAATTCATTTCAAACAATCAGACATCAATAACACCTGCTGTCCCAGTGACCGACATATAAAGTCATTGTACTCATAAACGTGCGTTATCAGCCTTTTGTAAAATTCCCGAAATATATTTATAGAAATATTTTTTTGTATAGGAGCTCTCGAATCTTTTAAAATTAAAGTTCGTAGAACATAAAGTAAACCGAAAGTAGTGATTCTTTTTTTTTGAGAAAACTTTTCACTTGAATTATTGATTTGCGAGTGATTTTGATGCTTTAAAATTATATAAATTATATAACCGGGGAGTTGCTATCCTAAAGAACGTTCTGTACAATGATCATGTAATCCACAGACACCCCGATATCTAGAAGCCTGTCTGCCGCCGCCGGTCTTTCCGATCGTTTTGAGGACTACCTGATGATCTCGCTTTTCCTTTTAGAAATAGATTTTTAGTTTTGTTATTTGTGTTATAAATAAAGTAAGAGAAATATTTTAGATCTAAGTGAAATATTACATTTGTAACAAATAGGAAATTAAATAGTGCGTTTTGTTACGATCTGCGAATTCTGCGAATTCATCCCATCCTCGACGAAGCTATTCCGGGCCAAAGCAACTAGCTTAGTAAACAGTAAATGTAGCACTTTTGTAAATATAAATAGGGGCTGACAAACTTGACACCTAAACGTGGGGGCTCGACAAAAATTTATTAGTAATTCTGTTACAGGTTCAGCATCCAGTCCAGCGTAATCACCGATTGCTTTCAGTGTTTACTATTTCCAAATGAACACAACGAAAAGGTCGACTCCTGGAGAAGAGAGTGACATCCGAGTCGGATGGATCTATAAATTAGAGAAAGAAGAATTGAAAGAAGAAGCTCGTAAGTACCGATTAGATACGGAAGGCAACACTGACACCCTTAGAACACTAGTAGTTAAATACCTACGGACAGGAGAAAGACAAATTCCCTTCCCAGGAAATAACGTCGACACCTGCAGGTGCACCTCATCCGCCGCTGTACCAATCAATGATCCACCAGTTACAAATATACAGAGGGCAGAAATGTGCCTCCTAATTCGCAAATAGAGAGAAAAATACAGTGAGTATGAATATTATATATTGCAGCGCGACTTCAACAATTTATCCGAACTACTAGAAAAGGCTACTCAGTACGAAATGCTACCGCCAAACAACTTGTCACCTGTACTAAATGCCAGCCATCCAAAAGTGATGATAAACCGCCGCCCGCTGCAAATTCCGTTGGCGACAGATTTTTCCTTTCTGTGTCAATTTTTCAACTCCCGTATTAGTGTTAGTTGACACCTGACCGTCCCGCTCTTACGTACAACAAAAGGTAAAGAATTTACTAATTAAAAATAGAATATATCCAGAATCACTGAGTACTATTAGTATTCGTTTAGCAGATAGTTCTGTGAAGGAAACGCGAGGCGTATATAACTTTCCAGCAACCTTAGGTGACAAAAGCTACGAGATATCTGGATACTACCTACCACAATTATCCACTGACGGGGTCCTACCTTTAGATTTTTTGCAACGTGTACAAGCTACGATCCACTGTCTGCACATGTAATTAAATAAAGTAAATAAAATAAGGAGTGGGGTTAAACCAAAGACTATCACGTATCAGTGTTGTTGTTGACAATCGTATTGAAAGAACTCCTTATATACATATATATATATATATATATATATATATATATTTTTTTTTGAGATGTCTAGAAAGAGTAAAAAGGTATCGGACAGTTTAACTAGTAATGTCTTTAAAAGGGTGATTTCAAGCATGATACATGCGAGACATTCATTTGATATAATTTGGTTCACGATGGGTTTAAAGTGGATTTGTTTTGGGCAGAATAATCTGAATAACATTTATACAATTTGATTTCAACATAGAAAGCATTGTGCTATCAACAAAAATGTCAGGAATGTTAAATAAACTTATTTCCGTAAATTCAATTTAGTATTTTAGTTTGTTTCAATAAATTTCAATTTTTCGAAAATATTTTGGCATGTGAATATTTTACAGGTGTTTAACACAAAGTGTAAAGATAGATTTATATTAGGGATATTGTGTAAATAGTTTTAGAATGCAGGAAATTTGAGAAAATTTAAGAAATGGTTATAATATGGACTTAATATGATTATTTCTCACATATTTTTGGAAGCGATTGTGTGATGAACTTAGTGATACAATTTAAATAGTAAGAGCAGTGCATAGAACATATTCACACAAAGACATTTACATGTAGATACATTTTTATAGTGAAATTTCAAGAAAGTGTGTTAAACGATATGATTTCTTAATGCAACATTAATTTATACAATGCAAGTGAAATGAACATTAAATAAAATAAAGACAATTATTACAAGTCATTAGGATAACATTTTGAGTTACATAAACGTTTTTAAGTGTAAGTTATTTGTAATTTTAGAATTAAGTTTGGTTAGGTTTTAAATTTTTGTTTTTCACAAATTTATAGTTTTTGATATTAGGCTTAAATTAATTATATAACATTACAACATTAATCATCCCAATTATATATATATATATATATATATATATATATATATATATATATAATATAGATGATAAATGATAATTGCGTTGATGTTGAATGATAAAGCATAGATTATATGGAATTGACGACAGAGGGTATAAGATACAGGGCAGAGATGATGGGTCATCAACATCTTAAATCTGCCTCTTGTTGTTGTTTTGGTGTTAAATAAAATATGCTTAGCAGAAGCTGATTTAAAATCAAAATCTTAGACTTGCATCTTGTTTCGTTTTTGTATTAAATCAAGTAACGCTGGAAGAAGTTGATATGAAATCGACACCGTAGACTTGCATCTTGTTCTTGTTTTTGAAATAAATTGAGTAGGGTTTGCAAAAGTTGATTTAAGATCAATATCTTAGACTTGCACCTCGTTTTTGTTTTTGTATTACATCGAATAAGATTGGGAGAAGCTGATTCTCAAATCAAGACTTTAGACTTTCATTTTTTGTATTTAATCGAGTAAGGTTGACAGAAGCTGATTTTAAATCAACGTCTGAGACTTGCATCTTGTTTTTGTTTCTGTACTAAATCGAAAGTGCCGAAATGATTTAACTTACAGCTTGCAAAAACAAACTTTCAATTCTAAAATACCGATTTGATTTAACTTACAGCTTGTAAACACCAACCTTCAGTTCCAAAATACCGTTGGCTTTTGCAAGCTGTAAGTAAATCAAATCTATATTTTAGAATTCAAAATAGGTTTTTGCAAGCTGTAAGTTAAATCAAAACGGTATAATTGAACTGAAAGTTGGTTTTCCAGCATCTGCCAAATTTATTCGATTTAATACAAGAACAAGATGCAAGTCTAAGATGTTGATTTGGAAGCAATGCTATATCATATCGCTACTGCGCGTGAAAAAGGTGATAAATCAAAAACAATACAATTGATATAATTCAATTTAAAAAAGAGAATGGTAAGTTAGGCGTTAGTATTAATGCTTGCAAATAGTGTTGTGGGTTATTCCAATTGTAGCAGTGTATGAGCAACTCACAGAAGACATGTTAAATTAGAAAAAAAATTGATGAAAGTGACTTTTTCACTAATAGTAATGCTTTTATAACTTGTTTAACACAGTTTTAAAATTAATGAAAAATTAAAGCAGTACTTTATTAACTTAACCATCGTTCAAGTGAAAAGATTCTTATTAATAGCTGAAAATAAAATGTAAAAACATGGACGCTTATAAAATTAAATTTCCTCTTCATCAGATGAGGCATCTGGAAATACCTCAACTTCATCATCTGATGTTATAAGGTTTTGGTAAAAATCTCATTAGGATTCCGAAATATACGGGAGCAGTTCCATGAGATGCCGTTTCTTTTCAGTAGTAATTGGAACCTTACTTGCGTAAGATTGTTTTGGCGATGAAATAATGTTACTGCCTTTTCCTCGCTTTTTGAAACTTATTTGTCTCCAGAAGTATTCAATTTTCTATTAGTTAATGAGTATCCAAATAAGCAGTCAAAGTTGGATGTCACTATTTCAATAACCTCAATAAATTTGTTGCTTATGTCAAACGTTTTAGTTAAACATCCTTTACATGTAAGAGCAAGGGCCACATTTATTCGAAAATAGTATACTGCTGCACTAATCTTTTGACGCTGTTTGCTGGCATCATTGGTACGATTACGGGTACTTTTTAATCGTTTGTTTCGATCAGATCACCTATATACTGAGCCATTCTATTGTAATCTCCAATTTTCTAAAATTCATTGAACAAATTCAAACGAACCTCATCGTTATATTTTTCTTTGCATCTGTTTCGGCAGACCGTTAGTTATTGCATAGTTTTTTCACGAACAATTTTATTTTTTCTTGTAACATACTCTCATCTTTCGCGTCTCTTTTTTAAATATCCTATTATCATTCGCGCACGTTTCACCTAGTTGTGAAATTTTCGCAATTTACTCCTGATCTACCACTTCGTCTTCAGATTTATCGTCAACAAGCATATAATTTGGGTTATGAACGCTATCACCTCAATTAGAAATGTCTTGCAATTCATGTTGGACATCTTCTGGTAGATACCAACGTTTACTACTGAGTTATTTTGAAAATACCTGGCAATAATTCTGTGTGTTCTATTGTATGGCTCAATATAATTGCTGAAGAAGACTCAACAATGCCATTTTGAATAGAAGAGTTTTTAGAACGTATTACTAGTTGTCGAACTGCCTAAAATCATAGAACATTAGCATCAATAAAGGAAAACCTGTATAAAACTTACCATCAGTACCAGTAGTTGGTTCGGAAACACACTAAACGAGATAAATCGACATAGCTCCTTTTACCACATATATTGTAATATCCGGAAACACCTATACAAGCTTCTCTGAGACATTCCTCCTTTTACACAATGAAATACCGTCACATTTAGATGCGATATTTGAGTTAACCCCATTTTCAACAAAAACTGACATCCGTTTTTCACGTGCAGTAGCGATATATCATCCATCATCTCTGCCCTGTCTTTTCTATCCTCTATCGTCAATTCCACATGATCTATGCTTTATCATTCAACATCAACGCTCTAATGCTTTATCATTTACCCTCTAACCATAATTATCAATTCTCTACCATCCATGTTCCGTCATGCATCATTCCGTCATCAATAAATGTAAACATCATAATTGTATTTTCAAGATTTGTTTACCTTTTATGTAATTACTTAATTAGTGTTTTTCCCAAAAACACGTTATAGGTTTTTGGGCACTAAATAGTAAAAGAGTATTATTATTGTAGTTACATGACCGTTAAGTGCTTTATGCTGTCCGTTTATAAACAAAACAGAAAAGTGTGTCATGACTATATGTGTATATATATATATATATATATATATATATATATATATATATATATATATATATATATATATATATAAACCATATAAATATTTAAGTTATTAATATAAAGTTATTTGACGAATATTTAATAAACAATTTTTTATATATATATATATATATATATATATATATATATATATATATATATATATATATATATATATATATATATATATATATATATATATATATATATATATATATATATATATATTTCTATTTAGATTTCCACAAGTATTAATATTTAAATCAGACATTTTCTTTCAAACTTTGTGAATAAACGTACAAATTAATTCAACGTTTCGACGTATTGTTCCTTTGTCAAAATTTATTTTGACAATTACAGAAATTAGTTACCTTATGTCAATTTCTGTATTGTCAAAATAAATTTGACAAAAAAGTTCAAACTGAATATCGTTATTGCACAAGTTTGAAAAAATATTATATATATATATATATATATATATATATATATATATATATATATATATATATATATATATATATATATATATTTGTACATCGTGTATTGCTACGCTAAAATTATATATAAATCCTACATTATGAGGAGAATGGAGTCACTATTGCGCTGGCGTAATAGTGTAAAAAGAACGTGTTTATTTTGCCGGTATTGTTCTTCGCCTAGCGGCGAAGATTCAAACTACTGGAAAGTGGTAAATTCCCTTGCTAAAGATCGCAGAGTGTGTTGCATACCTCGTAGGACTTTGAAATATATTAAATTCTGACACGAGCATGATGTGTTGCATACTAAATAGTAAATATTTTAAGATAATGCAATTATTCACACTCCGAATTTGCGGAGATTTTTGTTTGTATATACGCTCGAATATTTTTGCAAAAATATGTAAAATGGCCATTATTCAATTAATCTTTTTTGTTTTACTTTTCAAAATACTTATAGTAGATCGTATTTAGTAAAATTTATGAACTTATTGTAAGGATAAACTTTAACTTAAATCCATTCAAATAGACTATTTACCTACTACAAAAGTTCTAAAATATGTTTGGTAAAAAATAATGTAAACATTTTCTATTTCCCACAAACAATTTACTAATTTTCCTTTATCTATGAAAATATTCATGTTAAAGTTCGCAATTTTTTAGGTTAGGTTTTAATAAGGAATGAAACATGAATTTACTTTAAAATGAATCGGTCCAGATTTCATTATCAACTAATAATTATTTACGAAGGGTTAAGTTACTGTTACTTTATTTTGCTTTATCTAACATGGAAATGCATTAACGTACCATCAATTAAATTGTTTTGTGTTATAATTTTACTAATTACGTATACTATGTATTAAATAAAAATAGAAAATAAGAGGTAACCTAATCTTACATTTAAAATTAATAGTGTGACTAATTATGAATAATATATTAGGATTGGGTTTTACTTTTTAACGAATTCTTGTGTATATTAATGTACCAATTTAACCCCATCGTACATTACTGATTGATTATTGATTTATTTTATTTTAATGTATATTAAAAAAGGAAAATCGCCATTTCTGTAGTTTCCTAAATAATTTTCAGTATCAATCCAATTTATAATCGAATGTAAATTTTCGACTAAAATTAATTGAAACGTAAACAATACTTCAAGCAAATCACACAATAAAATTCGTTTATACCTTCCAACCTACATGTGTAGATACAGAGAAGGTTACGCAATCGACTTTATCTTCACTAAAAATAGAAAATAAGCAACTATGCATTTTCTTAAACACATTTCGAACTGTAACAAACAAGTTTTTAATGACATTGCTAAAGTGTAATGAGATCAACTTTTAAACGAAAACACCTACGTACTTAAAATTTTGTACTTCAGCTTATCATTAGATTTTGGAAGAAATACAGGGTAAAGAGGGAGTTTATTAGGGACATTAATTATGTTCTATGCAATTTGTTGACACGATGCGTAATTTAGCGGCAAAAAATTCGTAGAATATAATTTACGTGTTACTTCAAATTTTTCAATATTTGAATAAGGATTCATTTATAAGGAAAAGTGTAGACATTTTATTTAAAGAAAATGTAGTTTACATAACTTTTCTTTTAACAGTTTCTTAGTATAACGGGATTTCTAAAATTAATTAAATAGAATGAAAACAGTTCTGACATAGATTATGTTTTTGTTTTTACAATGTTGCCTATTTTCGTTATGAACGTATAAAAAGAGGTTGCATAATTATCATAAAAATTTAACTAAAATTAATTTATTTCTTTTAATTTCCACTTTGTAGGTTGAAGGTCGTCTGTTGTTTCGCACCAGATAATTTTTATTAGGCAATTAACGTAATAATTTAGTTTTTGAAGGATTAGATTCATGTTCTAATTATTAACATTCCCTTGAGTATCCTTACAAACGATTTTACTGTTGTAACCATGGTAATATTTGGTAAAGATATATTTTTTCGATATCTTTTCCATTATTTTTCGAGGACGTTCGTGGTTCGAAGCTTCTTGCTTTAAAACAAAATAAAAAATGCCAACTTAAAATGTGTTGCTGATTAACTCAAAATTTTAAAAATGTGACGACCTATATCCACTTATGTCATCAATTTCACACTTCATAGTATAGAATTGCGTGTTAAGAATGAAAAATAGCTTGGTAATTCTGTTTATTAAAGACAAAACACAAGGAAAAGCATGCTCTGAAATAACAAGTACATTAGTGTAATATTGTAAGGTATTTCAAATATGTTTAAGAAAAAATTTTTATTAGAAAATGGTAAACGTTGACTTAAGATATTTGCGAAGCAAGTTGAAACATTTATATTTTATTTGAAACAATAGAAAGTTTCAAATAAAAAATTACATTTTCTATTAACTCCAGATTTAAAAATGTGCAGTAATGAAAACTAAGGCTCGAATGATTGAACCACTGGTGAAGGTCATGAAGCACGGCACCCTTGTTTATATACATATTATAAACAAGGACGGCATCGAGAATTGCTATCTGAGTTACCTAAAAAGGAACGTTAAATTTTTTTATCCAACCGGGCAACTTGTAAATTACTCGGGTTACATTTAATTTATAAAAGATTACGAGACATACTTTATGCACGTGTTTCGTAAATTTTGTATATTTCATTATTTTTATTTATTTAAGCAACGTGTTTAGTAAGCTCAAAATTGCGTTCCTGGGTTAAAACTCAAATAACATTCACGATAAATTATTACAAAAACAAAGTGTAGATTCAGCCACAAATGCGTTGTTAAACTGCATAAAATCGATATTTACGTTTCGGCTTGACATTTCTTCTTTACTAGAAAACCGACAACAAAAAAGTTTAAAATAATCATGGACACAGCGGCGGCCTTACCCATTGCGAGGCCCCGGGCGGCAGGTCTTTGCGAGGCCCTTTGTCCTTCGTGAAAAGTATGTGAATGTGATGCGAATGTAGGTCTGGTTGTTTGGTTTAGGTATTTGTCATGTTTAACGAGTAATGCTAAAGTTATACAAATAAATAAAATTTGAGTTTTAAAATATTTTATATTGAAAGATTTGCAAAATTAACAAATACAGAGATGATAAATTTTAAAATTGATGTTTGCGGCTTTTCCTAAGACTAAAATCTTTAATTAAAGCACAATAATCTAACGAATGAGCTACGTCATTTTCGATTGAAAGAATAGCAAGGGCTGAAAGCCGATCTTGTCATCGAATTCCTCAAATATGTTTTAATAATTTTAAGCCTCGAAAAACTCCTTTCAGCAGACGCAACTGTAACAGGTGTGGTGGCAATAATTCTCAGAACTATTTCGATTGCGGGGTAAACTTCAGTTAATTTTTTCTGTTATGTATTTCAGCACCGAGATAATGTCGTCGTTTCCTCCATACACACGGATGAACATATTCAGTTCTTCGTACAATTCATGTTCATCAATATCACATGATTCTCCTACTGTCATAGATATTTTCAAGTCGCTGCATTGCTTCAAAAGTTCACTATCACTAATTTCCTTTAACCTTTTATATTATACATGAAACCAAATATGCTCTCATGATGTTTAATGCCTCAAACCTAGGATGGCAGCTTGCGCCATTGTCAACAATGACATAAAAATAGTTTATTTTGAAAATCTCTTCCGCATTCAATTCATGAGCTTCATCTTCCCCTTCATAATCAAAATGCCTTTTTTTACGTCGTCTTCTGACTTCTTTAAACTGTCTGTCAATATCATCTTCCTCGGCTATTTCTCTCGCTGTTACAAGGGATGACTGAAAACCATTTTCTCGATAATTATCGAGCCAATTTGTGAATGCGTCTAGGTGTTGTATAGCCACATCTAAGTGCATGTTTTTGCTTTGCCACATTTTACTTATAACATTTATCTTTGTAAGAATGTCATACCATATGACAAATTCGTAGGTAGTTATTTCCTTTTCTATAGAATGGCACTCACTGACCAACTGACAATCTGTTGTATTTTCTACTAAATCCTTTAAAGCATCACATATACCGCTTAGTTGGTATTTAACGGCCTTCACCGCTGCTACCCTGCACTCCCATCTAGTTTCAGAAAGTGGTTTTAGCGACAACGATTTTACATGAGCATTTAAAATAGCCCACCTCTGACTTGAGCCGGCAAACAGAGTGTACAACCTTTGTAACAAACCAAAAAGATTTTGCTTGAACACAAGACGATGCTGCATCTCCTAGGATGAGATTCCAGCTATGACTCCCTCAAGGTAAAAAATAAGCAAGTGGATTAATTTCAAGAATACGTTTTTGGACACCACTTTTTTCACCACGCATATTGGCACCATTATCATATCCTTGGCCTCTGCAGTTTTGCAATGATATACCTAACTGTTCTAATTCTGTGATTATATAATTAGTCAAACTCTCAGCTGTGGTTTTTTCGACGGCTAAGAAACCAATAAAATGTTCTTCAATTTCAGCTGTACTTGTATTAAAAAATCTTATAATAATTGAAAGTTGCTCAACACGAGAAACGTCGCGAGTACAATCAAGAATAATCGAGTAATATTTATTATTTATTATTTTTCAACAATTTGAGTCTTCACGTGACTTGCCATTAATTGTATGAGCTCATTTTGAATATTTTTCCGATATAGTGGTCATTAATCGTCTTATCCTTTACTTGTTTTAGGTGAAGTCTCAGTACGGGATCAAATCGGGCTATTAACTTTACTAAATCTATAAAGTTACCGCTAGTCTCACTCGAATCTGTGTCAGATGTTAACTTCTCTCTATGACCCCTGAAGGCCAAATTGTGAGATGCTAAAAAATTTACAATTGGCGAGCAATCGTTCTAAAATATCTCTCCAACGTTGCCTTTCTTGTTCAATTTCTCCATGCCAGCCGGGGAGGTACCACCACCCTTACCATGGGCTCCTTAATATTGGGTCTCCGATTTTCTGAGCTCGGTAAGGGCTGCCGGTTACCTTTTCCATCATCCTTAATCTATTCTCATCCTTATTCTTCCTTCTCGCCCTCACTGTCTTCCTATCGGATTAAAAGTCCCAAATTAAAAAATAAGATGGCTGTGGTTTCTAGGGTTATAAATTCCGGACGTAAAATCCTGCCCCATTCGGATGTCCGGGAGGGCAGGGCCCAAGCGACCTCGGTCATCGAAAGTATCAACTTTCTGATTCACTACTGCAACATCCGCGGTATCAGGTCTAATCTTAATGCTATTCACCAACATCTTGAACAATTACAACCTGATATATTGTTTCTATCTGAAACACAAGTCTCCTCTGAAAGCTCCGAGTTACCCGACTTGCAATTTCCTCAATACCATCTTCACTCTAACTTTCGATATAAAGGAGGCGTATGTGCGTACATCAAGGACAGAATTGCTTGCAAGAGGGTTTCTTCCTTAGAAAATAAAAATGTTGACGTGATTTGGTTTAAACATTCTGGTCCTAATTTTGTGAAATTCTACTGTTGCATTTATAGGTCTCCTAATGACAGCAACTTTCAAGACTTCTTCGATTACCTTAGTATGAAAGTTGACTATCTCCTGTCTCAGTTTCCATCTTGCGATATCTCATTTGTAGGCGATTTCAATGTTCATAACTCTAGTTGGCTTCAATTTTCATCTACTACAAATCCCGCTGGTCATAGTGCAGAAACATTTGCTATTTCATGTGATCTCACACAAATGATTTCTGAACCCACAAGAATCCCTGATAACCCTAACCATACTCCACATCTTCTAGATCTCTTTCTTACATCAAACCCTCTTGTTTATAAAACTTCCGTTCTTTCGCCTTTAGGTCTTTCCGACCATTGTCTAATAAAAATCATTTCTACTGTACCTAATTGCACTGTTGTTCGCAAAACCGATCGAACCTTGTGGTGTTTTAAGTCAGCTCGATGGAGTGATTTACGGGATTTCTTTGCAACCTTTCCATGGCGTGAATATTGTTTTAAGTCGTCCTCTTCTTCGGACATCGCTCTTTCAGTATCTGAAATCATCCTCATGGGAATGGAGTTGTACATTCCGAAAAAACAGTACCGTGTAGGTCATTCACGTTCCCAACCCTGGTTCAATAAGGCTTGTGCTGATGCAATATCTTTAAAAAATAAATGTTACATTAAATGGAAATCTAATAAATCGGTTGACAGTCATGTAGAATACGTTGGTGCTAGAAATATCTGCAAAGGTGTCATCTCAAATTTTCAACCGGCATCACGATCACGTGAACTCATTTCGTTTTGTTTCGTACAGTCAGAAATAATTTTTAAGTATCACACAGTTTTTTTACACTTTTTCAGCTTACTCAATACTTCAAGTACTATAATTTACACTTTTCCAGCTCACTCAATACTTTAAATACTATAAGAACACAATATTCAATAAAATTGAAAAATATGTACGGTACAGTAACGATTGTGTAACTCACTTTTGTAGTATCGACTACAGTATCGCGATACATTAAAAAAAAAGTATCAATTATCGGTATCGCAATACTTTTTGTAAATAACGTATATCGCATACTTCGATACTTTTACGATACTGTTTTGAGGAAATAGCCTAAAAAATCTCATCCAAATAATAAAAAGGAATACCAACTGCGTCTGTTTATGATCGTTCGTAGAAATGGGTAGAAATATGTAAAAGGGGTCTTTTGGAAAAATGTGTTGAATGGGATTAAAATTTAAAAGTAAATCCACGAAAAGCCGAAATGAATGAATTCAGAATCCTGGATATTTACATTTTATAGTTTAGACGTTTTGTCAATGTCAGCGTAAGTAATAAAACATTAAAAAAGTAACAGTAAGACCATACAAGTACCGACTTAAATAATTTTAAATAAACTGCAGTTATTTTGTATTTTGTTTTGAAATTCAATGCTAAAAGTATTTCTACAAATGGGTTTACAAAAAATAACTTATTTGACAAGCATTTTGTTTATAATTTCTTTAAACTTAAAGGTAGTTTTTATTTTGATGTTTATTGATTTAATAGTATGAAACTTGAATGACACTTTTATTTACTACAGATTTGACTGTTTTATTTTTTAAGGAAATTGGTTAGGTAGGTTTCGTTTTTATGGAAAATATAAATATTAACAGTGTGAAGGGTTTTTACTAAACTAATACCTATCATACCTACTTACTAAGAATTGCGGATTAGGACTCTTTTTTTCTTTGTACACAGAAATGCAAATGAATCAGAATAAGAATAAAATACCCAACCCTATTTCTTTTAATAGGTTTTATTTGTGACGTAGTTCATTTAGTTTAAATGTAGCGTATTTTACGTTAATAATATAATGTTACATTTACTTATTATAAAATTAAACTATTTTTTAAACCATATTTGTAATTTTACACTTTCCTGTGTGACGAAAAGGATTGTTGAAAGTAGCGACTATCGGTAACGCGATAATTTGTACTAAAAGTATTAGTATCGCTATCGCGGTAGTTTTTTTATTAAAGTATCAATTAAAGTATATAATTAAAAGTTTTAAATAAAAAAAATATAGTTAAAAAAATCTATTTTTAAATTTGTGCGCGAGGCCCCTGCAAGAGCGAGGCGAAGATTTCAATATACTTACTGACAAAAGAAGACATATTTATTTAAATACCTAAAATATTTGTACCTGATCTAAATGAATTCAAACCAGCTTAGCATTGTTGATAATTCACAAAAGTACAGTCAGGTAGGTACATTATTATTGTGAATTGGAAAGAGATGTGAGTCAAGGTTAAAATTAGACTTTATCGTAATGTAATTTGTCTGCAATAGCTTTGAATTACTACTCTGTATATTCTAAACAAATAGCGTTGAATTACCTGAATATTTTCTGTGAAGTATCTGCTGGTTTAATTTTATAAAAGATTTAATTCTCATCAAATAGCGAACAACGTCATCCTCGATTGAATTATTTAATCGTAAAAGATGATTTGAGGTGTCATCTTTCCAATAGTAAAAATATTAAGATTGCTAGAATTTTAATGTTCAAAATGTTTACTATCGATATCGTTCTTACACAAACTTTTATTTTCTTTTTAGCCCGTATGAGTTACATTTAAGACGGGGGAAAATTGTATTGAAGGCAAACATATTAAATAATTCAAATATTTTAAATTAGAAGAAACCTAATCTGCTATTATATGTTTCAATCTATTTTTTAAAGCCAAATACCATTGACCATAAAATTTTTCTTCTGTTGTGAACTCGTATCAAATATTTTTCTAGAAATAAATATTTTGCAATAAGTATGACGTAACAATGAAATAAGCAGTCAGCCATGAGACAAAACATCTCGCCGAATCAATAGAAAACCCGTACTTATCTGCAACCTTGAATTTAAATATGAAAATATTCTTAATAAGGAGAGATTAGTCGCATCGCGTGGAATTTTAAAAGATAGGTATCTTTATGATCACAATATCACTTGATTTTCGGTTATCTTATCAATTGAAATTCCATCACAAGTAAGAGCCAAAAATCGATAACTTTTAATTTTTTAACATAATTTTTATCAACAGGGTGGTGCAAAAATAAAATATACTTTTTTTTATAAACATTCTGTCTCCAAGTCTTTAATTTTAGAGGAAAATTTTACTGAAACTCGAGATGGTATTTCAGGCAAAACAACTTATTCTTTCATGTTTTCCGCTAGTCACTAAATAATCTGTAGCACCAAATTCAGTTATTATTTTTTGTTTTGACCAGGATTGAGTTAGAGGCATTCAGTTTTCTCATGGACCTCGATATGATGACGTCAAATCATATGGTGAGGAATAAGTGAAGATTGAAAACATGTTATATAAATAGAATTTTGCTGTACTTACTTGAAAAAGACTGTTTATACACTCTAGAATTAGAATAATGGAAAGAAATAAGAAACGCGGAAAGGAGAACGGAGATGAACGCAAAATTTTACAATAACAAGACTAACTTTTTCAGGTGGAAGAGTATACTGCCAAACAGCTGATTATAAACGTATTTTTGTCTGTTAGCGCAGGTCCATGAGAAAACTGACGGCCTCTACAAGACTCAAAATTTTAATTTTTTCAGATGTAGACGTAGATTGACCAAACTTTTTAAATTTTCAATAAAGTTGTAGTATTCTGGCCGAATGCACAATTTTGAATTTTGAGGTTGTTCCAAATGGTTTAGATCAACTCCATAAGTGTCGAATTTTTTCAACTAAACTAGTTGACGCCTCTTGAACCTTATTTTCTAAATATGGGATTCTTTTTTCAGAATTTAGTTTTTGAATTTTAATAGTAGACAAGCCCAGAACAGTGCATGTTTGGTTTACCTATTTGTGCCCAATTTTGCTAAAAATGTTTGAAAAAAATTTTAAAATGCTTGTAATGGTATTTCTAGTAGTTCCTTATAGAAATTTTTCATAATTATTGATTATTTCTAAAGATAAAGCTTTGTATCGTATATGATACAATGGGCATTGAAATATAAATAAAACAAGATTTTTGGATAATTAGTAATATCAGCGTTTATTGTGAATTTGGTAAAATATGCTATGCTTGATAAGGCATTTGATATATAAGTACGTATTTACATGAGGAATTCTACAAAACAATTTCGTTCCTTCTGTAAACATAAATGTACATTTCGTAAAAAATAGCAGCTTACAGCAGGGATATTTGCAATGAAATCTTTTGTCTTCAACAGTTGGCCAATGTGCAATATTATCCCTTCTGATATCGAATGAGGGAATTGATGCTGTTGGACCTCGCTTTTTCTTCTTTTCATGTTCCACTTCTACTTTATCAACTACATTACTCGTCGATGGTCTTCCACGTTTCCTATTTGGATTTTTATTTTGCAAGCATAAGCTTTGTGCTATATTGGCTTTGAAATTCAACTGGTCTTAAATGTCCTTTTCTGCTAATTTAATTTTTTTGCAGTCTCTTTTGTACCAGTTCCATGCGTTGATAACCATCATATCAACGAAATGGTAAAAGAAACGCACGTAACACTTCTTAGAAAGCACATTCGTCCGGTAAAAGGATATTTGACCATCAAGATCTACACCGCCTATAAACTGATTATATATATTTACTGCAAAAGGTTTTGTATCGGCACCTTCTTTTTTCTTTTCTGTCCCACCTTTCGGTTACAAGAAGAGGCTCTGCACTAGAAAATCGTAGCCAAACTAACTGTCCTATTATCATACCATATAATTGCACGGATTTTGATGTCTTCAACTGTTGCTTCCACTTCTTCATAGCATCCTCTGCTCTTTTTTTTCATTTCTTTATCGCTGGTGAACTGTAACCCTGGCAACTTGCACACTTTTATTGTTCCTATGGCACCTATACATTACACAATGCAAAAATGTTGTAGCCCCATTTATGGGGATTTTTGGGGTTGTACGTTTTTAGAGCAGATTTGCCTTTGAACGGTACAATTTGTTCATCCACGCAAAACATCTGCCCTTGCTTAGGTATAGTCTGACATTTTGAAACGAGACTATCAAAAAGGGGACGTATTTTATATAAGCGATCTTAATTGTCTTCATTTCTATCGGGCATGTTGGCATTATTGTTGAAGTGTAGGTATCGCCTGATTTCTTCATAACGGTTTCTACTCATAATGTCAGCCACCTGTGGCAATCTAAATTCATGGACCAATAATTACGTGTTCGATGTAAATCGAACAGTACATACCGTCAGGTTCAGTTATTTATTTGGATTGCTTTGGGCACAGATAGATTGGACTGGTCTACAATGTGTTTTATTATTTATTTTTATAACGAAATATTATAAATATTTTTTGATCAAAAAATATTTGAAAATAGGCGACAAGTTCCCAAACATCCTCGTCTTCATCTTCAACCTCTTGGTAATCTGGCGTTGCTCTCCGTGAATTTTTTGCAACGGGGTCCAAGTAGGACGCTTGTTAGCATTATTATTTGCGTTATTTCTATACAATTGGGCAAGGGGAATATCGTTAGAACTATCGCTGTCGTAATCAAAATCAGATTCTAATTCGATGTCAGTCCCAGCATTAGAATCTGATTCTTGCATATATTCCTCCTCACTTTCTTCGGGGGGTGAAACAATGGCGTGCAGGAATTTTCCTTTCTATTTTGTTAATTTTCCTTGGCATCTGAATAATAATTTCAAAAAACGAAATTAGTGTATATAAGCAGATGTTTGCTTTGAGTGCCCACTGTATCAAATATGATATATTTCTCAAATTTAGAGCATATTGCTTGTTTTTTGAATAAAAGTAGAAATAATTGACAAAAAATGTAAGTAAGGCTCTACTGAACAAGGAAAATAATAATTACATACCTGTGTTTTCGGATTACTTTAATATTTCAAGATAAAGCTCATAGAGTAACTAAACAGCACGATGTAACCTAGCATTCAAAGGCGCGGGAAAAATGACTGTTAATTCTATTATTTCGGATCAAAACCATTACTGACGTTATAGTTAGTACTTACTAATGACGCAAAGACGGCTATCAATTTGCAAGATTTAATTTTTTCTGCAAAATTTCGTGATATTTCTTTAAGACCCGTTTTTATTGTTGTTTTGTTTATTAGCATAGGATCGCAGCATTTTCTGTGTACTCAACGTAATACTTGTCAAGAAACTTTGTAGTATGGCAGCTGCATATAGTACTTACAATGTTAAGAAAACACCTTGACTTCAACAACTGCTATTGAACCTCACTAAACTGCTCTAAATCCTGAATTACTGAATTTCTTTTGAAACTGTTTTTTTGTCACATGTTTCATATTATTTAGAGGTGTTTAAAACATTCTATTTTTATGGTACCTACTTGCAATAATAACCCTAGGCTAGATCAGACATAGGAGCAGAGACCACTAACGGGGTCAACCGAACCTAACCCGTAGGCAAATGGTGAGCCTTAACAAATATCTGCTAACCTAATCATCACAGCCTCATATTATCCACTGTTGAATAAAGGCCTCTTCAAGTTTTTTCCATACGTCTCTATCTCTGGCAGTTTGAATCCAGTTTTACCCGCTGTTTGTTTGATATCGTCCGTTCATCTTTTCTGTGGTCTTCCCCTGTTCCGAGTTGTAAGTCTTGGTCTCCATTGGATTATCTTTGTATCCCATCGGTTTGGCTCCTGCCGCCACTAGCCCAGCCCATTTCCATGTCATTTTAGTAGCCTTGAGATTATATCTGTCACCTTGGTTCTCTTTCTGATCTCTTCGTGATTGATTCTTTTCTGAGACTGACGCCGATCATAGCTCTCCATAGCCCTATGGGTAGTTCTAAGTCTTACCATGCTTTTTTTGTCAATGTCATTGTCTCTAGGCCATATATTGCAACTGGAAGCACACAAGTGTCGTAAACCTTTCTCTTTAGGTTAGTTGGTATATCGGTGTTTTTCATTATATGACTAAGTTTTCCAAAGGCAGCCCAACTCTGGCTTATCCGGCATGAGATTTCTGCGTTTTGATTTTCTTTCCCGATTTTGAATTTGTGTCCCAAATATATGTATTCGTTGACTATCTCCAAATTGTTGTTGTCTGCGGTGATACTCTCTTCGGCTGAGCCCATTATTTTCGTTTTTTGGATATTCATTTTCAGGCCCACGTGTTCTGATGTTATGAGGAGCTCATTTAACATTTCTTTGAGTTGTTCTAGGTCATCACTAATTAAGACAATATCGTCCGCAAATCGAAGATTGCTGAAGTATGTTCCATCTACATTTAATCCATTTCGCCTCCATTGGAGATTTTTGAATATATCCTCTAAGACAAGAGTAAACAGTTTTGGCGAAATAGTATCACCCTGACGCACGGCTCTCTTGACTCTAATTTGATTGGTTGTTAGTTCATCATTAATTTTTATTTTGATGGTGGAATTCTCGTATATATATTTCAGTAGGTTTGAATACCTAGTGTCTACTCAGGCGTTGTCCAATGCTTTTAAGATTGCCGAGATTTCAATGGAATCAAATGCTTTATGGAAGTCGATAAATGCAAGATAGATGGGCATGTTGTATTCTGTGCTTTTTTCGATGAGGGATCTGGACGTTTGGAGGTGATTATTAGCACCGTAGTTTCTTCGAAGCCCGCCCGCCTGTTCCACCGGCTGGTAAAAGTCCAATTTAGTTGTTAAGCGGTTTGTAACGATCTTGGTCAGCAGTTTGTAGAGATGTGATAGGAGACTAATGGGGCGATAGTTTTCACCTTTTTTAAATAGTAAGATGACTTCCGGACATTGCCAAGCAGTTGGAATCTTCGCTTCATCAAGACACTTGTTTAACAGAGTGCGGATTGTTTTTAGTAAAGGTTCGCCGCCCATTTTCAGCATTTCGATGGTAATGCGATCTTTCCCTGGTGGCTTCCTATTTTTCATTTGACGCAAGGCTGCTTTAAGTTCTTCGTTGTTAATTTCAGGAACTTCCTCCGATCCTACATTCATGATATGTTGTTGTTGGTATTTTTCTTGTGAATAAGTGTTGTATAAGAATTTGTAGAAATTTTCGACCTAAGGAGCCCAATCAAATGAGCCTGGATTTTGGCAAAGATAGGAAATAATACTAGATACGCTGTAACTTCGTGAAGAGGTGTGTTTTGGGGTAGTAATTAGCAAAAAAATATGGCAGACCAAATTTGTGTCAAAAATTAGATTTTAAAGGGTTAAGTACAAGGAAAATTTTAATCATCACTGTATTTTATTTATAAACGCCCTACGTCGCTCGACGCCGGTATTTTCTCTTGTACTATTCGTCCTAAAATATTCGCTATAGTTCTCACTTCCACAGTACATGAAAAAATGCTTAAAAATTGTTAAGTACGATATTTTTAACTTTTAAAATACTCAAAAATTTTACTTTGCTATAAATTGAAAATAACGAGTTGTCAATATCGTCAAACGGCTTATTATAAATCCAATATCCACATATAAGTTTTGTAGTAAATTTTATCAGCTTTATTTTTGGTCGTACGCAATTTTGTCGTAAATTCAATAAAAAAGAAGATATTTGCAAAAAAAGTAAAACGTCACTTTTCTAAAATTTCTTTAAAAATCACCACATTTCAACAGATTTTTTCTTTTTAAGAAATCAAACCTTTTGATCAAACATCACATTCATCATGTAAACTGTTGAAAATAGGTGAAATCGGATTTTTAAAAAATATTTACGTATGTATTTTTTCAATAAATTATTTATTTTGTATGAAATTGTATTTTTACAAAAATTTTCAAAGACTTGTATCTCGAAAACAAAAGATCGCACAGAGAAAATGAACAATGCAATTAAAACTTATTTAACTCTATTTAAAAAATATAGAGTGAAGTTTTGGGGTCCATCTAACCAGAAGTGCCTTTTTTTGACAAAACGCACGGAAAAATGACAAATTTTCAAGTTTCTTGGCATTATGCATATTTCCAAAATGAGTTTTTAAATCCATCAATAGTTTCGAAATGTAATTTTCTTTCACTTTTCTAAGATGTAATTTTGCGTAAAACCTCTAGTTTTTATTTATTACCGATTTTTTCATGAAAAAATCATACTCGGCGAACGATAATAAATGATTTAAAAATTCATATAACAGTCAATATTGATGGTATAGACCAAAAAAAATGTAAATTGATTGTAATTAAATTGCATACAACTTTTATTGTAGATATTTATCGATGCGGTTAGCCATTTTCGAACTACGGACGAAAAATGGGCGACTCGCTCACGTGTTTTTCGTTTTGCATGAAATGCCATTACTTCTAAAGATTCAGATCGACGGCCGTCGGTCGTACAAAAATTTTATTAAGGACATTTTTTGTACGAAATTTGATTCTCTCCAAATTTCACCTCTTAAATTATTCCTCTAAATGTGATAGTTTTTGAGTTAATTGCAAATTAGGTTTTTTTTTTTGACCTCTTTGCCCCCGCCCTCACTTTTCGCTAGACAATGATACGGGGTGGTCTTTTTGGGTAATTACTACCCCAAAACACCGCCACAAAGTTTACAGCATATCTAGTATTTTTCCTATCCAAAAGCTCATTTGAGTGGCTAAATTTATATTTCACGAAAATACATGGCTTTTGCATTTTATTTATAATTTAAGTGGCCTTACATTTACAGCAAAAATAACATTTTGTGAATTTTTTGTTTTGTCTCACCCTGTGTAATATATTACGTAATTTTTAAAATGTTAAAGTTCCATGAAAAAAAATTTAAAAGTTTAAAACTCTAATGCAGTTTGTAATATTTCATTCGATGGCATGCTTTTAATTAAAATTATTAAAAGGACCATATTTTCCTAAATTTTGACCACCCTGTATAGAAATGGGACGCTATAAAATTAAAAAGACCAGTATTTTTAAAAACTACTTAAATAATAATATATCTACTTTTCAACTTTTTAAAAATCATGTGGCAAAAATACATGTGACGCATGTTCCTTTTAGTTTAGGCGATGCACAAACCTTTTATGTTATTTTACCTATCCATAAACTTTTACCTGAATTATTAAACTTTATTACATCATAATAAAATACTTATCTTGGGATTTTTAATGGTGTACTTTAAATTATACAATCTAAATTTCGATAGCACTTACAGTTATCTTCGTCAGTAGTAATGTTAGTTAAAATTGTTAAAGATGTAGTAAACAATTTTGTCAAATTTGAAAAATTCAAACCTAAACATAACTGCTATTAATATAACAGTTTGAGAAACGTATAAAGCCAACTATAAAATTGTAGTATATAAAATTCTTTACTAATTTATATTTAATCTAGAATAATTTTGTTTTAATTTTTTAAAAAATTTACTTAATTGAACAATATGTATAAATTTAATATATATAACTACAATAATATGCTTATGAATGTTACTATTTATTAGTACTTTAATAAAAACTATTTATCTAGCAATGGATATTCACTCAGGCAATTTGAAATTTATCACTCTAAACAAATACACTGTAGAAAATATAAGTCCTTGAAAAAACAGTACGTACAATATAACTGAGTGCAATTTAATAAAGCATTGGTGTAACTGAATATTTATGTTTTACGTTACGAGATAAACATGGAATTCTAAGAAATATTTGCAGATGATGTTACATATAAATAGTTTGTAAATTATATTTTCTAAAATTATAACTTACATTCTCAGCTTTGGTTTATTCAATGTAAACAAAAGGAAACGTAAATAAACAAAAAGTGGTTACTATGCAGCCTTAGGTAATGCACAAGGGTAAAATGATTTACCCTCTCTTTAAAATTTCGTAAAATAACAATTTGGTAATTGGTGTCCAGCATCTGTAGTATACAGACGCTTTCGCTTTGTTGTACCTAATAAAAATGAGTAGTGAACAGACGGTAAAGTTGTGCAATATCATTACATATTGTTGGGATTTTCAACATTGTGCAAAAGGCACTAAATGTAGTATGTACACGTCGCCGAAGCAAGACTGTTGCACAAGTACAGTCTCGAACTTTGCGCTTAAAATGAAATACGCGAACTTTGCAAGTACATCCACGCTGCAAAGACTTTATAAGACAATGTAAGCAAGATAAATCGTGCCGTTTTGAACACCGTCTGCCAGGCGAAGTGGTACAGCACTCACAATGCCGGTGTGCCTAGAAGCCATAGCAAAGGACTTCTTGTGTTGCTACAGAAGTGTAACCATGTGTTGTGTCGGCAGTGCTCTCAACATTTAGACAATACCTGCCCAAAGTGCCGTGAGGTCTCCCAGATCATTTATTTGGAATAAAGTAAGTAATTTTTCTGTTTCTTTTTCAATATTGTACTTCAATAAAATCTAGTAATCTTTTTATAAAAGTATGAAGAAACGGTAATCGGAAGTTTTCGTCATACGCATTTCAGAAAATCTGAGTGAAAAGCGTACCTAGGAATTCGTAAAATTTGTACACATTTAATTTTCAAGTATAGAAAGATTACTGGATTTTCTTGAACGATTAATGCTTTGTTTCGATATTAGAGGTGCAATGCTTATTTAATTCCTAAATGTCTGTAGGTACGAGCCGCTAAAAATAATCTTGATGATAGTAAATGCAAAATATGTCAAACTATACAAATTATCGTGAAGAATTTATAATATTGCATTTAATTAATAACGTTTCGGGTAAATTTAGTATTAATATTAATTACGAGAAAATAAATGGCAATCTTTATCTATGTATTAATTTTTCCCAAAATTCATAAACATGTAAAATTAAAACAATATAATAATTCTTCACGATATCATTTTATTGTTCGACAAAATAATAATCTAATAGTGAGGCGCATTTATTTCTTCTAGTACAAAACATCCTGTAATTGATATTTTCCACTCGGTGTTGACGTCATAGTAATACACTCCTTTGTATTTTTTATTGGCGGGTCAGTGCATTTCTTCCCTTCTTATCGGTCAAAGCGAGTATAGGCAAATTCTTTGTCCTTGTCGGCGTAACCGCCAGTCGCCACCCGTTCATTATTACTATTTTCATTCTTTCGTAACTGTTGAACCTAGTAGGACGTACGGTGTGGATTAGTTAACATATTAGTTCCTTTTTGTATTTCATTAAAACACAAATGTGGGTTTTTTACTAAGGTAACATTTACTTATAGTTTTTTACAGATGTCTATGTGCATAGGATTTTATTTGGTAATTGTGTGAAGGCAACTTGTCACTATAGGCATTATTTTATTTCATGTAGAAGAGTGTGTGCATTTAATAAATGTAGAATGTTGCATTTTAACGAAGAGGAGATGAAGGAAGTGACTGAACAACGGCGACCTTTTTCTCAAAAGTTCATAAAGAACTTGATCGTTTGGCCTACGCGTATTTTGATTCGCTATCCGTTGACCGTAGGGACGCATTATGTTCTGGCAAATTAGCCGGAGGGCGATGTTATAGGGCAACTTGCCTTAGGTGTAAAACGAAGGACGCAGGTACAAAGTGCAAAATTTATTTCGATGTTTATTTATAAAAGTTCGTTTTAAGAATATGCGAAATGTCCGAAGTGCCATTTTGAGTTAGAAGAGGGTCGAACATATAGGTTCTCCTGCTGCCACGTGATATGTGAAATGTGCCTAAAGGAAGTGCCAATTAAAGTAGAGGCAGTGGCTTTTCAGCAGTGCCCAAGTTGCCTTCTGTATGGTTATACTTATCAATTATTTTAATAGTAAGCTTGTATTCACATTACACTGTACCCATCAACTGTTACGTTAAGGTCTTGAGTTTCACACCTGTTTGTATTCCTGTCTGTATCGACTTTTTTATAATTTGCTTAGAATTTCTTATGCTTATTTTTTTAGGATTTTTGCGTTGCGAATATTAGTGCTGTAAATAACAACTCAATGCATTTTAATTTATGTAAAAGCTTTCAAATATATATTAAAATACTTTTGTTGTTTCAGATACCTGCTTTAGTCGTTTCAATATCTGCTTTCGTTGTTTCAATACCTGCTTTCATCGTTTCAATACCAGCTTTCGTCGTTTCAATACCTGCTTTCGTCGTTTCAATACCTGCTTTCGTCGTTTCAATACCTGCTTTCGTTGTTTCAATACCTGCTTTCGTCGTTTAAATACTTGCTTTTGTCGTATACTCCTATACATCACTTTAGTTAGTCAAATCACTCTGTGACCCAGTAAGATTATCAAAAGTGGTTCTAGCTGAAATTTTTAATTATGTTTTATTATAGATAATCGTGGCAGTTTCTGCAGTTTGATATCCGAAATAATTGTTTATTACAACTCATACTATCTGCTATACATTTTCTATTTATCAAGCACTTGGACATGTATGCATTAGTCATATATACTCAAGATCATATCCACTATGTTTGCTAACACAAGTTTGCTTCCTGCAAATTGGGCATGTAATAAAATCTCTAAAGTCAAGTGGGTTGATGGTAAATCTTATCCTGCAAAAATCATATGTATTCATGGTGAGTTGCTCTTGTCGAATGTTTTCTATATTATTTTCGTATGTTTCTTACAGATTCTGCAAATTTTTATATAAGCTAAGCTTTTCGATGCAAGGAATTACACAACCTTTTGTCGGTATGCAAGCTGTTTTCTTTTCTGGCTTTTATATATATAGTTTTTTCTTAGCTATTGAAAGTTGTAATATAACAGAGCATTATTTGAAAGAAACCTCCGACAATCATTCTATTCTTACTGATGTCAATACATCACCAAGGATTGGTAATAAATAAAGATATTTGAAATTCATGCTTATAACTATTGTTGTTAATTACAGTTGATATTGATGCTGTCGATGTTTCAACATGGCCTATGGACTTGGATAGTACACCTGAAAGCGGCAAAGTTTCTGGTACTCAAAATGAGGTTGATGATGGTGTAGAAAACAATATGGAGTACAGTTCTGATGATTTGATAAACGATCCAACATATAATTATGCTGAGAATGATTTGAGTAATGAGTCTTCTATAATCACTGAATTTCAAAATGAATCTGTAACAAGTGCGGAATTACCAAATGAAGTTATCGTGAATACAGCTTCACCAAATCAAATGACAAGGACTGCTGAACTGGCAACAGCTTTAGAGAATGTAGGCCTTGCTGATGTCCATACATCAACACGGATTGGTAAAAATAAAGATATTAAAAATTTATGCTTAAAATTCTAAAATTACATTTGTTATTATGTAAAAGCAATTTTCTCAGACAATTAAAACTAATAAACTTGCTACGTTCCGATTACATATTGGTGCGAAAACAGCAGGTCTTGAAATATAGTTTTTAATTAACAGTGGAATTTCGTTTTTGATTTGATCAATTTGTACATTTTAGGTATACCTAGGTTTTGTGGTCCAAAGAAATCGTGGAGCACTGAGGAGAAAATGCTTATGCAGGCCTTTGAAAGTTGTTTATCTACTGAAAAATTACCACCATACAGAGATGTGGAGACTGCAAAAGTAAATAATGTTGCTTTGAGTAATAGATCTCCTGAAGCGATTCGTTTGTGGATTAAAATCAAATTGTGAAAAACGACAATCTGCCAACAGTACGCCTAATGCCAAAAGAAAAGGTGGGTTTTCTAAAAATTTTGAACATTTTATCAAATTCAATTTTATTCATTTGTTAGCTTTTCTAATAACATCTTTGTTTTTCAGTATTGAAACGGAAACGATGGACTGATGAAGAAAAGGTATCTTTATTTTCTGAATTTGGACAGTACATCAAAGGAAACCTCACAGGCTGAAATACAACAATCTATAGAAAGATGTACCTACTTAAGAAAGAGATCTATAAAGTGAATCAAAACCGCCATTTTGAATGCTAGATTTAGATATTTGAAAGGTATGTTTATGCACGTTTGACAATCATAATTTTTATTCTTAAGGATCTTTTCACCTTTTGTACATCTTCAAAATTGTTTCAGCGAGTCAATAGCAGGTTTGTCATCCAAAGCTGCCAACTATTATTGTGTCATATTGGTATATTTTAAATTGAATTTTACATGTTTTGTACAAGCTTATATAGATCTTAATTTTTCGTCATTTATCATGCATGCATTTTGGTTATAACGTAGGTTTTAAACTTATACATGCTACGTGACTAATACCTTAAGGCTTAGTTCTGATTAACCAATTTTGTCGATCTCTTACATAATAATTACGTTCTTTGTTTTAGGTGGATTGGCTGAACTCCTATTTGAAGAAATTCTCTTAAGGCATGACTTATTTTAGTTTTTTTTTTTTTGTATTAGAGAAGTCTTGCTCATATTTATACTTTGTACTTTCATATGCAACACAATTATGTAAAATGTGTATATGGAATAGTTTTTATTGTATTATAATTTCTATTATAATTTCCTTTACATTTTATTTGTACATGTTTATTGGTGAAATAATATGTAATATTTACATTTTCTTGGTAAAATACAAGTACTTAAATAAATGAATTTTATTGATTTTATGTATCGTATATTTTTTTAAAACGAAGCAAGAACCCTGTATATAGCAGTTGATCTCAACATCTGAGAACTTGTCTTGTATTTTCAAAAGCAGTGTTTCACTATAATTTAAAACAAAATGTTCATTAGCTTTCGTTTTGGTTATCTGCCGTATTTGATTTGTTGAATAATTTTAGTGTCATTACTAATTTACTTGGTTAGATCTGAATTTGTTAGGTGTTAACCTACAGTGCATTTATACAAAGTAATTGTTGCTGAATGAAAACTAAATCGTGTTAGAAAAATAGTACCAATCAGTTTTGTTTGTAAATCGGTCAGAAGATTGACATTTCTTAATTATATGATATTGCCAATTAATTAAAATAATTGTGGGAAAGGCTATAACTTTCTTATATTTATTAAAGTTTGCACTATAAGATGGACCATTTTATAAATCTGTACTATTACATTACTAGATCTTTAAATGATGTCTATCATATTATAGTTTTTTTTAAAACAAAACAAGAATGTTGTGCAATGACAGCAGATTTTCTGTCTTGTAACTTGCCTTCTATTTTTTAGAAAGCAGTGTTCCACTATAAATTTAAATATATTCATTAATAATTTTTTTTTTGGTTATTTGATTTATTTAAGTTGTACGAATTTAGTGCCGCTACTAACTTTTACAGGTAATTAAAACTAGGTACCAATAGTTCTTTTATGATTAGATTTGAATTTGTTGTGTTACTAAAGTGTCTTTATACAGTGTAATTCTAGCTGGATGAAAACTAGATTGCATTACCAGATATATCTCAATTTTTTCTGTACCTTGTATTATTAATTTATTTGGAAGTTATTTACAAAGCTTATTTCTATTTGGATTATGTACTCAAATTCAAAAGTAATACTTTCTCAGTTACGCCTGTGCTCATTACAGAATTTGTTAGATATTTAGATAGTAAGATATTAACAAATGGTATGAGTTTAAATGTTTTATTAGGGAGCCAAATTACAAACATGTTAATCCGTACTGTTACATTACTCGATTGTAATGATATGTAAATAGGGTGTTACCATAGATTAATAAATTCCTTTAAGTTATCACTTTCATTAATTCCTAAGTATTTTGGGATTTAGGTAGCAATAGTTTTTTTATGATTAGAACATTTGGTAAGTGTTACCAAAGTGTCTTTATATAAATAATTGTGGCTGGATGAAAACTTGATTGAATTATCAGATATACCTCAATTTTGCTGAACCTTCTGTATTATTGACTAAGTTTGGATGTTATTTACAAAGATATTTTACCCTCTAATTATGTTAATTTGAAATCATTTATTCAAGCCTTAAAGTTTATTTCTATTTGGATTATGGACTCAAATACAAAAGTAATACTTTCTAAGTTGCTCCTGTGCTCATTATAAAATTTGTTAACCATTTAGATAGTGAGATATATTAACAAACAGTATGAGTTTAAATGTTTTATTAGGAGCCAAATTACAAACATAGATATCATTAATCTGTACTGTTACATTGCCAGATTGTAAATGATCTCTAAATAGGGTATTCCATAAATTAATAAATATACTGTTTATGTTATCAGTTTCATTAATTCCTAAGTATTTGGGGTTAACAAATCTATATACACCAAATTTGTTGATTAATTTGTTTACAAATTGTTTAAACAAATGATTTAATATTTTCCCTACATTGTTGGCTACTATTCATTTTACCGATTACTACCTACTATACCGGCCAAATCTGTAGCGTAGTAGTGCATATTACATATATATATATATATATATATATATATATATATATATATATATATATATATATATATACAACGTGTTCAGCGACGAATGGGACAGTGCAATATCTCGAAGCGGATGAAGATTTTTAAATTATGAAAATATTTTTAAATATCTTCCAAGGGCGCACATTTGTTGGCACAATATTTGAATCAACGCCCATCACCGCCAGGTGGCGCTATCTCACTTCAATTTTTAAATGCAATGCCCTATTTTTATTTCATTTTTGATTCTATGACATATTTGTGATGACTTTTATTAAGACTCCTACCAACCTATCTTTTGTAGTTTCTGAGAAAAATAATCCTTGGAATTTTAGCACAAAACGTAATTTCAGGAAGTGCTCATAACATTTGAGTGATACAGACAAAATAGCAAATTTTATACCAAATGAAAGATAAAATATTGTTCTTCCACAAAAATAATGCAGATAACGTCGAAATAATGCGATACGCTGTACACTAAATTGTAAGGGGGACCAACTTATCACAGTCGTTGATTAAGAATCATGTGAAACATTTATCATGCCATGAAAACAAACGCGTAATGAAGTGTCTGTCAAGTTCCTGTCAGTTTACAGTTTCAGTTTTCAAAATCGTCTGTGCATCTTCAAATTCCATAATTATGTTTACGTTTTCTAACGAAGAATATTTTGATATGGTAATAATTTATGGTGAATGTAGAAAAAACGCAAGGGCTGCACAAGTATTGTATGCTACCAGGTTTCCGGATCGACGCCATCCCGGAAAAAATACATTTGTTCGTGTAGCAAATATTTTGAGGGGAACCGGTCATTTTCCTCACCGTAAGTGCGAGAATCGCACAAAGACAGCAACAGATGAAGTACACACCGTCGGTGTATTAGCATGTGTAGCTTATAATCCTCATGTGTCCGTGAGATCTATTTCTGAAGAGTGCCGTATCAGTTGGTTCTGTCCATAAAATATTAAAATCTAATAAATACAAACCATTTAAAATTCATTTGGTACATGGACTGCATGCAGGAGATCAAGATCGCAGACTTAATTTTATCACCGGAGTTTTTATGGAACATTATGCGCAAGACCCTAATTTTCTAGGTCGTATCGTGTGGTCTGGTGAAAGTAATTTTTTAAACAATGGAATCGTTAATCGCCACAATTCCCATTACTGGTCGTCAGAAAATCCTCATAGGGTAAGAGCAACCAATTTCCAAGTGAGATGGAACATAAATGTATGGTGCGGAATGATAGATGACAAATTGATTGGCCCATATTTTTTTAATGGTACCTTAACAGGCCAACGCTATTTGGATTTTCTTGAAAATCAACTACCTCCTTTGCTTGAAGATGTAAATGTAACGGCAAGTGATGTACTTCCAACAGGATGGCGCACCGGCGCACAATAGCGCAACAGTGAGAAATGATCTAAGTAGAGTGTTTCCACAACGATGGATAGGTACAAATGGTCCCATTATATGGCCAGCTCGTTCTCCTGACCTTAGTCCCTTAGACTACTTTCTTTGGGGACATTTAAAGAGTGTAGTGTATGAAACACCTTCTAGAGATGTAGAGGAGTTACAAAACAAAATTATAATTGCTTGTGCAAACATACCACGAGAAAATTTAACAGCGGCAACTAGTGTTACATTTATTAGGCGTTATCAAACGTGTGTAGAAAATGATGGAGAAACATTTGAACATTTAATTTAATTTGTATGATTTCAATTAATAAAATTCCAAAAATTATTTTTTTTCTCAGAAACTACAAAAGATAGGTTGGTAGGAGTCTTAATAAAAGTCATCACAAATATGTCATAGAATCCAAAAATGAAATAAAAAACAGGGCATTGCATTTAAAAAATTGGGTGAGATAGCGCCAACTGGCGGTGATGGGCGTTGATTCAAATCTTTGTGCCAACAAATGTGCGCCCTTGGAAGATATTTACAAAAATATTTTCATAATTTAAAAATCTTCATCCGCTCTCGAGATATTGCACTGTCCCATTCCTCGCTGAACACGCTGCATATATATATATATATATATATATATATATATATATATTTATATATATATATATATATATATATATATATATATATATATACAGGGTTTTCCACGGTAGGCGTTCGTTAGAAGTTTATGTGGTTAGAAACAATTTAGAAATCTGAATTTTTGGACTTAAGGGTTATTTAAGATTCTCTTTCATTCTAAAATATTTTCAAGGTCATGTTACTTCCGGTTAGGCAGTACAAAAATCTCAAGTCAAGTTCGTTAATGAGCAAAATCCATCCAGTGGTGTAACATTTTTAGAGGTCATAATTAACCCTCGAGTAGTCGCGCAAATGACTACCTAGCGCATGCATGTTGCGCACAATTGCATTCGTGTAAATCTAGAAAGGATAGCGTCTTCTCTTGTTAAGGAAGCATACTGCAACTTTTTATCGTAAACTAGTGCACATGGTAGTTTTATAAAGCAACAAATCTTGAAAACGACATTTGTCATCCGTGATACTATCTGTGTAAGTATAATTAAAATGTGTTTAAGTTATTATTATAAACCCGTTGCTTTTAGATAGCAGGTATTATACAGTGGACAATATTACTACTTCGAAAGATCCCAAACACTGGTTTCAATGGTACGAAGAGCTATGTGATTCAGAAAAGGAGATTTAAGCAATTTGTTAAATGTATTATCGACATATGGTTTTGCAATACTTTATTGTAATTAATATAAAAAAGGTTATATAAATATTACTTGAACGTTTGAAAATATAATAAACTTTAACTTTAGGTCCAACTCCACGCGAATATTGATGGTTCAATTCTAGTGCGTCTATTCGAGGTTTAAAAAAAAGTGAAGGGCCGAAGCTGACCTTATTCTACTAGTATCAATTTAAATTACTCTCAACATCAATCTACTGAAATAAAGTTAGTTCGGCAATTTTAAAATACTGTTCTACCTCATCATATGTGCAGGAAAGCAGTGCGTTTTTGCACAATGTATAAAAGCAATAAATATGTTATAATTTATGGGCAGCCTGCTCTTATAACCTTGGCCACAATTGTGGTGCAGCATTTTCGAGATTCCAATTTTTCCTGTGCTCAGGCGGGAGCGTCGGAACTTATTTTGATTAAAATTAAATTAATTATTTTGTTATTATCTTCATACGATACTTACTTCACAACAAAGGTATTGGTATAACAAAAATTACTTCATACTTAAAGAACAATCGTTTACCAACGGCTTAATTGTTAATTAACGATAATTCTGAGAACTCAGAATTCAAAATTACAAAAGTCTATTGCCTAAATTTTTAGGTATGTCAACGTTTGAACGTAATTTTTAAAGAACATTGTATTGCAAGCAATAACGAGTAGATTACCTGACATATTTTACTTGCACTACTTAGAATTGCTTTGTTACACTTATAGAAGTTGTTCAACATCTTAACTTCATTGTTAATATTTAACTAATTTAGGAAACTTGTTTTGTTTGACAATATATGTTGACTGAAATGATTATGAGAATTATGACACTCATACACAATGGTAGTTGGAGATGGATAAAAATACGTTTGAGATTAACATGTGTTTCTTGCCTTTCAATAGTTTATCCAAAAGGCGTATTTTATTATTCAATATCTTATACGAATACGACAGACAATACGAAGTATTTCAAGGGCAGAAATTGAAACTGCTGTTCTCTCCACCCGTCAGCGATTGATTTCATGCATAATGGACGACATTTCGAACATCTAGGGCTACACTAATTACGTAGTTATTTACTTAACGTTTTAATTGTTAGATTTATCGCATTATTATTTTATAATTTTTTCTCATTGTTAGTAGCTACAGCATTACATTTAGGTAATCTAGCGGTAACCATAACATTAGTATGATAGCAGTTTAAATTACTGCAGACCAATGTAAGATCTTTTCATCCAGGCTAAATTTAATAATATCCGTTAACGCGAACTAGCCTACTAGACGTTGGAAGAACGATTCTCGCCATTTACCTGTTTCTTACGATATCTCAGGATAGGAAAAAGATATCGACTTGCAGTTTACACTGTTTTATTACTAATTTAGTCTACTTTGTAAAGACCTACTGAAATTTTTATACTTCCGTTTAAAATTGTAAAGAGAAAACACAATATTAAAAAAATATTAAACAGCGCCCTCTAGCATTTATGTTATTAATCAGATTGCTTCAAAGCAGAACCTGAATTAAAGGCGCTTTTTCGTAGCAAGGTTCCGACTAAATAGACTAGATAGACTAACCCTTGTCAAATAAAAAATATGAAGAATTTGTCGAGGAATCTGATTATAATATTTAATATGCCCCTTAATTGAGTAAATTTTGAAAAATTTTGCTTTTTAAGATTTGAACTGTCAAATACGCCCTCTAGCGGCGGACCTGCAGTTTTGAAAATAATTTCCAGGCGTTTCTCGAGGCCACTTTTGTTAACACAATTTTTTCCCGAACCTGTGCTATAATCCATTCCTGAGATATGGCCGACGCCGTTCTTAGTTACCGGTACATTAAAATAAAATATATGACTCGTCATATTTTTAACGAACAGGAAGAAAAATCGTGTTTCATTTAACGGTGTAATCATTCAATTATATTTTAAGTCTTGAATTTTATCACCAAAACTTTAAATTTCAAAACAAAAGATATTAAAATAGTTAACTTGTCTTCCTCAATTCGTTTTAGTATAATTGTTTATATTCATTATGAAGTGACATCAAAGTATTTTACAGGTTCTAATGTGTTAATTAACTTTAAGATTAATTAATTTTAAGTAAGTTGGACAATTTTTACATTAATCCTCTCTAATTACTATATCTAAAATTTTCTCACTGTGTTACATTTAATCTTAATTTTGCCTTACGGACTATTAGATAATATTTATGTTTATGTGCCTTTTTAAAGACTTTATATTTCACAACTTTGTCGTTATGGCGTCTTTCTGTAGTTTGCCCTATTTGTGGACTGGTTATTAACCAAAATTTGATTCTTTTAAAGTAGATACTATTAATAATGCGAGTGTTAATAAGCGGTATATTAAAAATTTAACATCCATGTTTTCACCAAAGTAGTACCTTGTTGTTCAAAAGCAAAGACTATTTAATTATTTTCTAATCTAACAATTCTTTGCTTTACATTTTCAATAATTCACAACTACAACCTGTGAATAATCTATGTTGTTACTGTTAAGTAATTACAATTTTGGTCGTTGTATATAAATCGTTAAATCAAAGGTAGTTTTGGCAATAATCTCTAATAGCGATACAAATGTCATCATTACTTGTCTAATTAATCAAATAAGTTGTTAAATACTTAGATGTACTTTGGTCAAGATAGTAATAAAGACCTTTATATTTCACAACTTTGTCGATATTGAGTCTTGTAAGTTTCTATGGACTGGTTATCACCTAAATTTGAGTTCTTCAATTGATCCCATGCTTAATAATGCTGCACAAAGTGAAATAGCGTTATAAAATTATAACCGATCCACTGTTTGTCTAAAGCCTAGTAATGTGATAGAAGCACAACGAGTTACTATGTTTCTAACATTAACAGTGTGTTGCTAAATTTGCTGAAGTTAATTGACAACTACAACATGTGAATAATCTTGTTGTTTTATTACATTATTACAATTTTGGTCGTATAGAAAATCGTTAAATCATGGTAGGCTTCTGGCGACGTAATTATACGATTGCATCTTATTAATCAATTAAACGCAATAAGAGTTAATATACTAGATGTATTTGGCTCAAAGATTTATACACCTACACAACGTGATAGATATGAATCGATAAGTTCTGTATTTTCAATATTGTTTTCAATTGACAATGCAGAATGGTAATGTCTACAAACGGAATATATCGCATTATTATAACGACAACTATTTGTGTGACCTTTAATAAAGACAACGATTTTAATAGAATGTTGTTCTAAATATAAGGTTTGAAGTCAATATAATCTTTTTTTATTACAATTACCTCCGTTGGCAAGAAAAGAATAGTAGGCATATGACGACGTTCTGATTTATTAATCATTAAACGCAATGATATAAAGTTATTGCTAAAAGTATTTAATCACAAGTCAAATTGTCAAAATTTTGTAGATCCAATAAACAAGACAGGAGTCAGAATGGTAATGCTACAAATCGAATATCAGATTCATTTAAAAGATTTTCTGTGACCTTTAAAAGTGAAGAAATAGATTTGTTAACCTCAAAGGTTTGAATATAAGGCTTAATTTTAAGAAGCCATCCGTTGATAAAGATCATAGTAGGCATTATGTTCAGTTCGATTAGAACTCATTAAGGGATCTTAATTCAAAGTAAGTTACAAAGATCCTTCCTAAAATTTAGGATTACTTCCACTAGGAAGTCAATTTAATTTAAATCATTCAGAACTTAAAGTTGTGGATGATCTCAAGCTGAAAATTGTTTTACTAAGCAGATAAAGGCAATCGCTAGAGCGATTTTAAAGAAGAGAAGATTATTTCCTTAAACTCTAAGTTTAGGATCTTGTGTCATGTAATTACAAAGATCCTTTTCAAAATTATTACTCATCAAGCTTTTATCCAGCAAGAACATAGGTATGACTATGGCTCAGCTTATCGACTAACGGTTTATAGCCAATCCGTGCTAGACGATTGAGATAGAATTTGCAGATTAATAGTGCGCATACGCAGAAGCAAGACCTTTTCAGACAATTAGACGCAGACTCAGATTTCCAGCATACGAACATGGTACGCAGGCACGCACTCCGTTTATAGCCAATCTATTCATGGATAAATTTGAGACGCATACTCAGACGCAGATTCAGACAAGACGCAGACTCAGACGCATACGTAGACGTAGACGACGACCAGACAAAGAGACGCAGACGCAGACGCAGAGCAGACGCAGACGCAGACGCAGACGCAGACGAGACGAGACGAGACGCAGACGCAGACGCAGACGCAGACGCAGACGCAGACGCAGACGCAGACGCAGACGCAGACGCAGACGCAGACGCAGACGCAGACGCAGACGCAGACGCAGACGCAGACGCAGACGCAGACACAGACGCAGACGCAGACGCAGACGCAGACGCAGAACAGACCAGACGCAGACGCAGGCGCAGACGCAGACAGACGCATGACACAGACGCTCACGCAGACAGTCAGACATATGACGCAGAGCAGCATGACGCAGACTCAGACCCAGACGCAGGCGGAGTCGCAGACGCAGACACAGACACAGACACAGACACAGATACAAACACAGACATAGACACAGGCACAGACACAGACATAGACACAGACACAGACACAAACACAAACACAAACACAACACAAACACAAACACAAACACAAACACAAACACAAACACAAACACAAACACAAATACAAACACAAACCCAAACACGAACGCAACCACGAACATGAACGAATGTGAACACACAATTTTTGTCGTTATCTTATAAGGTAATCAAATGCAAATCTTCGAAGTTAAACTGCTAATAGGTCATACTTTCTACAACCAGAAAGCGAAACAAATAAGAAAGAAAGAAATTTTATTATTATTTTGGCTTGTCAACATCTTAGGCAAATACGCATGATTGATTAAAGCTACCTTGCAATAGAAATTTATTAATATAGATAACAAAATCTGACTTTTTAGTTACTTAGAAGTAAATTATCTGTTTGTACTTGAGGACTTATTTATACATCGGTTAGACAACTAATCAAGGCCTTACCTAATTTTGAGTAGTACTGATAAAGAGCAAGGTGCCATCCTGCTTTGTGTGGGATATTAAAGTGTGTTAATTATTCACTTCATTTATGTTTAACGTCACTCGATTTGTAAATTATGTAAAATGGTCATACTATTTGGTATCTTAAATTAGTATTCAACATGTTTTAGTAAGTAATTTATTCCAAGCTAATAAAACGTCTTTTTCATTACATTTTAAATAACCAGGGCTGAGACATATATCTTTATAGCCAGTTTCAATTCAATGCTATTGCCTTACGCAACTTATTATAATAAATATCGTAACGGCATTGCGAATCAAATGATGACACAAAATACCCCTAATGTAAATAATTTAGTTACTGAATACTATTAACCTTAACACCTTCAGGCCTTGCAGTCAATTTATAATTTATTTATATCCTAATTTTAATGTAAAATAACTATGAAATAAGAATTTATAGGACATGTGTATCAAGTAAATTTGAATGCTATCAAGAAGAAGCTTACACAAGACTTCCTTAATTATATTTATCTACATTTTAAAACCTTAATTGATTTCATTAATACACTCATAGTAAATGTCAAAATTTTAACTGATAAACAAAATACTAAACGTATTTTTTGTGTTATCTTTTAAAATAACTCTTAATCTGGTACTTTAGAATTTTGTCCGAATTGATGTATACACTATATTTGTATTGGTACCGAAAATAAAACTAAAATGGTACATAATCTAATCTCTCAGATATTTTCAGAAGATTAATAAAGTCATCTAAGAGATTATTTAAGGGACAAATTTTATTATAATAATATACTTCAGATTCCTCAATCTGAATATAAATTTATGATTTATTATCATTCTGTTCTATTACATATTTTGTTTAAGCTACTCCCATAGAATTATCTGACATAAACGTATTTTGTAAAATATTATTCTGGCCAAGTTTCAATGCAGCACATTTATTCTGTATTATAAATGTTTGGTAAATGTTGTCTTATATTAGTTGAGTTGATCGGCATCTACAGTTTTTGCTTTTATAGCACAAGGTTATGGAAACGGGCTCTTCTCAGGACTAAGCCAGATGGCGGAAGCAGAGTTAGCTTCTGAAACGTCGAAATATAAACCTGAAAAACTGTAGAAATACGCCGATCAACTCAACTAACACATTGATTGTTAAACAAAAAATGTGAAAAGTAAATATTCACCATTATTACACATATTTAAAATTCTTAGCTTTTTGGGTTTTTACTGGTGTATTTTTATATTTATATAAATCTAAACGTTTCAATGACACTTACAGTTAACGTCCATAGTAGGAATAAAATTATTTAGAAATTTTACGATGTTGCAATAATTTTATGGAATAGAATTTAAGTAATGAATAGCTAGATCCTTAATAAATAATAATAATAAAAATAATAATAATAATAATAATAATAATAATAATAAAAATAATAATAATAATAATAATAATAATAATAATAATAATAATAATAATAATAAAATATTTAGCGGCATGAAGCAGGTATCAGTGTAGTGTATTTGGAACTCATTGTGTTGGTCTTTTGAACTGTTTTTGAATTCTTTTATTGAAGATGAAGATAAGAAAATTGTACGTGTGTGTCTGTATGTCTGTGAGTATGTGTGTCTGTGTATCTGTGCGTCTGCGTGTCTGTGTGTCCGTGTGTCTATGTGTCTGTATGTCTATGTGTCTGTGTGTCTGTGTGTCTGTGTGCCAGTGTGTCTGTGTATATGTGAGTCTGTGTATCTGTGTGTCTGTGTGTCTGTGTGTCTGTGTGTCTATGTGTCTATGTGTCTGTGTATCTGTGTGTCTGTGTGTCTGTGTGTCTGTGTGTCTGTGTGTCTTGTGTCTGTGTATCTTGTGTCTGTGTTCTGTGTGTCTGTGTGTTGTGTGTCTGTGTGTTGTGTGTCTGTGTGTCTGTGTGTCTGTGTGTCTGTGTGTCTGTGTGTCTGTGTGTCGGTGTGTCTGTGTGTCTGTGTGTCTGTGTGTCTGTGTGTCTGTGTGTCTGTTGTGTGCGTGTCTGCTGTGTGTGTATCTGTGTGTCTGTGTGTTTTGTGCCTGTGTCTGTGTGCCTGTGTGTCTGTGTGTCTGTCTGTCTGTGTCTGTGCCTGTGTGTGTGTGTGTGTGTGTGTGTGTGTGTGTGTGTGAGTGTGTGAGTGTGAGTGTGAGTGTGTGAGTGTGTGTGTGTGTGTGATGCGCGACTGCGGATGTGCGTGAGTCGTGCGTGTGGTGTGCTCTTGCGTGTATGTGCGTGTGCGTATACGCCTGTGCATGTATGTTGTGTATATGTATGTTATGTACGTGTATTTGTATGTGTATGTGTATGTGTATGTGTATGTGTATGTGTATGTGTATGTGTATGTATTGTATGTGTATGTATGTATGTGTATGTGTATGTAGTTGTGTATGTGTATGTGTATGTGTATGTGTATGTATGTGTATGTGTATGTGTTGTAGTGTAGTGTGTTGTGTAGTGTACGTGTGACGTGTACTGTACGTTACGTGTACGTGTATGTAGTTATGTATGTGTATGTGTGTATGTGTATGTATGTGTATGTGTATGTGTATGTGTATGTGTATGTGTATGTGTATGTGTATGTGTGTGTATGTTGTATGTGTATGTGTATGTATGTATGTATTGTATGTGTATGTGTATGTTGTATGTGTATGTGTATGTGTATGTATGTGTGTATGTGTATGTGTTGTATGTGTATGTGTATGTGTGTGTGTATGTGTATGTATGTGTTATGTGTATGTGTATGTGTATGTGATGTGTATGTGTTGTATGTGTATGTGTATGTGTATGTGTATGTGTGTATGTGTATGTGTGTGTATGTGTATGTAGTGTATGTGTATGTGTATGTGTATGTGTATGTGTATGTTATGTGTATGTGTATGTGTATGTGTACGTTACGTTTACGTTTATGTGTATGTGTACGTGTACGTGTACGTAGTGTACGTGTACGTGTACGTGTACGTGTACGTGTAGTGTATGTATGTGTGATGTATGTTTGTATGTGTATGTGGATGTGTATGCGTATATGTAGGTGTGTGTGTATGTGTCTGTGTGCGTGTGTGTGTGTGTGTGTGTGTGTGTGTGTGAGTGTGTGTGTATGGTGTGTGCGCGTATTTTTCCAATGTACATGTCTGTATGTATGGATGTGTATGTGTGTATAGGTAGGGGGTGTCCATGTTCGTGTGTCTTTGTATGTGTCTGCTAATGTATGTTCATATTCACGAGAATTTCAGAAGAAATATGTGTACGTGTTTAAAATGTTCTATGCTAGGTTTTGTTTTTCCTGAGTCTGATTTGATTTTGGGAAAAGTCGGAGAGCGAAGTTTTTTAGGTGCTTCTTGTTTTCAAATATTTCCGAAACAGTTGCATATTTCACCATAATACCACACTTTGGAGGCAATATTTCAGATATTCTACATATTAATAGAATCCTCGGCCTTCTATAGTAGCTTATTTAGAAAATCCCCTATATTAATTAAGCTACGTGACATCTGGTACAGATTGATCGTGTAACAGATAGTGTAGGTCTGCTTGTGGTAAAGGATGTTTTGTGGTAGAAATAAGAATGTGTCAAAGGTAGCCAAAGGCAGGTGTCGTCAGTCTTGTGGACTGGCGGTTATGAGTTGGTCGTTGTGGAATTAAGTATGGCAGGGCAGCAACTGTGCTCTACCATCTGCGTTGGTATTAGTATTATGGCTGTAGAATTAAGTGGCAGAAAGGTTTTCGTATAGTAAAGGCAGGCTTTTTTTCTAAAGTGTAACCCTACAGCCTGTAGGAAATAGCTTGGAATTCGGAGAACGAGCAAAAAAGTGTTAAAATATAACCATAATATTAAAAGTAGATTTTTACTAACCCCGCTGATCTCCTGGACAAGACTATACACTTATACTCCTTCGGGTCATAATGACCCGAACTCCTGAAATATAAATTAAAACCAAAATAACAATTTTTATACATTTATTAACTTTATTTCTCTAATGCAATGTTTTTATATGAAACGTGAAACTAACGATAAATTCAACCAAATTTAAATAAAAAAAGGAAACGGATTAAAAAATGTCTAATAATTGATATGATCCACTACTTTTTACAGTAGGGACAATAATAGGTCACACAACTATTTTTTATATTTAATGCAGGTCATGTTAGTTTTGTTATCAAAATTAGGAGCGCAAAATTTGAAGCGTGCTCGTTTCTTTTTGTTGCTAGTTCCAGGAAGAGGTGCGGTAGAATTTTCCACCAATGGTTGTTGAAGAGTTATTACAATTGCAACTGCTTGTTCATTAAGGGGAAGATGTTTTCTGGACAAAATGTAAGGATTTACCAATTTTTTGCCCAGTTGTTCCTAAAACAGTCTTCTTTTGAACAAAACATTTTTATTCCAGTCTGGATTTGTTTCGCGCCATAAGACGAAAGCATTATAGGCACTGGTATCTAAAACTTTGTAAAATAAGACTATGGGCCATCGATTTGATTTTTGTTTGCATGTGTATGCACCGATTAGCTGATGCAATGTATCAACTGCTCTTTTGGTAGAATTATAATCAAGTATAATTTGTGGTTTTTTGTCTTCTCTGTCGCTTATTTGTTTCTGGTTATGAAACGTACTCATTAGAATGACACTCTTGTATTTTTTTGGAATATAAGGCACAACTGCGTTATCTTTAGTAAAATAAAATTTGGAACTATTCACAACGTTATTTACTTCCATGATAGGTAGCTCAGGCTTGCTTTTCAAGCAGTCCCTAACATAGTAAGATTTCTTGACCCAATTTATACGATGTAAAGAAATTGTCACAAGTTACGTTCTGACCTCTTAGTCCATAAGTAAGGTCTAAAACTACTCTCAGCCCCTGACCCTTCTCAGGTTTTTACTAGTAGAACTTTCAGTAGAAAATTTAAAAATTTCGCCTTTAGTTTCGCTACACGCTATTGTCCATCCAGCATCGTCGAAAATCATCGTCTGACTGTTCATAATCACTATCTTGACTGATATGATCTTCCTCTTCAGAAGATTCATCGTCACTAATGTCACTCAAATTATCCATAAGTTTTCCAAGTCTTCACCACTAAGATACATTTTGCCATTATTGTTATTTCAGCACTTTAGAAGAACTAGTAGTACGTACAACAAACCGCACTTTACTCTGCAACGTAACAAACAAAACTGTCGGTTGTGGCAACAAACCTGCCGAAAATGCTGTTGTAACTAGCATAGGTAGGTATATTTGAACAAGCACGTGATGATATGCATATTATCTATACTCAACTTTCAATATAAAATAATAGGAAATACAAATTTATACGTCCTACTAATGTATTACAGCCTCGGGTCATAATGATCCGAGGAACATCAATGTAACAATCATGTTTAAACAAAATAAGGATAAAAAATCATTAAAACAAACACGCCACCTCATTCTTCAATGGATTAGAAACAAAGTCATTAACTACGAAGTTTAGATATTAATAAACAAAAAAGTTATCTAACCAACAATTTGATTTCGGGCTATATAGACCCGAAGATAACAGCAGGGTTAAGCTGTTGTAGTGCTGGTTCCAATAATTGTCTGGTATTCCCTTCTCGTGGCCCTTTTGGCTTTTCTTGCAACGGTTATGCTTGGCGCTACCGATCAGCGTTTCGGGCTGCTTTGTAGTGGTGGGACGTAATGCAATGACATCCTTACTTTTGTAGCGGTAAAGATAGCTCTTAACACTATATACGTTTCCGCAGCAATTGTAGCTATCGTTTGATTAATTTCAAATAAACGTATTTAACAAGAAAACGGAAAGGGCAGGTGTAGAATACCAATTAAATGTATTTGAAAGCCTACTGTTGAAGGTTGTTTTATGTTGGTGACGATAAATAGCTAAACCTTTACTAGCTTAATTATTATTAGATAATATCGAGGTAGCATTTCAAAACACCCTCTACGGACGAAAGCTAACCTTGAAAATGCCACAATCAAAACAAATTTGACCAAATGTAATCATATAATAATACCGGTCAAAAGTAAAAGACAACTGAAAGTCTAATAACATTTAAATAACTTTCATTATTACTCAAGCATAGTGTGGTGCTTATGACATATTCAAAATCAAATGTATATGTTTAATTCTAATTTTAACTATACATACAATATCATTGCAATTGTATGATGGTTTACGTACCTGGTTGGTAAAGTGATTCCTTCAACGTCTGGGAACACGACAGATCCTAGACCTACCAAACGTTAATGTTACCAAGTATAATTTTGAATGCTTTTAAATACACGACACCAAAAACGTTTAACTTATTAGTATGTTTACGTGTCTCAATAGCCTCCGCTCTTATGCAAACATTTAAAATTGAATAATAATAATAAATAATGTTAAGCTACTTTCAAATTTCTTGTTAACCCAATCTGCATAGTTTCGTTAGTACGTATAGTATAAAAGCTTGTTACACGATAAAACCGTATTAGGCATCGTACAGTGGAAATGGGCGAGTCCGATATAAGACGATTGTTGAAATGTAAGTTCAAACACCTCACATTTACCATAAAACGAAAAATAACACCATTCAATCCGAGAAAAGTAGTCTTTAGGCGCCACCACAATCCGAAATTTGTCTGCAATGTATAGTCCTAGGCGAGTTGTTAAATTAATCCTTCCTGACTGAGGAAGGTAGAATTGTAGCCTACTACATTCAAGTTCTCATATTCAATTCGTACAGCACTCTTTTACTCTAAAAGGGTACGTTAAATTTCGTCTCAGTAATCTTTATCCCAAAACAACAAAACACATACGTCTCAATTCATTTTGAGAATTGTTCAATTAACACTAAAAATAAATTTATCCAAAGCTTAATGAAATGTTGAAACATGCACGCTGTCGTAAACTTATTCATCACACTCTGTACATTCATAAAATCAAAGCAATAGTACGTTATCTGGATATTTTCTGATTTACCCTCGTATACGCTTGGAAAAATATTAATTCGCTTTATTAATTTTTACCCATAAAGACATTAATTCGTGTCTTAAAATTGAAAAACGTAACCATCAGTGCGTCGTTCATAAATCATATATCTTCTCTAACACTATTTGAATGGATCACTACGATTCAAATATGAAATTTGTATAGTAAATAAATCGTGAACAGTATTGTGTACTGAATGACTAAACTGTGTAATCGATCTGACGGAAGATAAATAATTTTCGAGTTCATTTAACACAAATAGTGTAATCCTTTATGTAGCTCCACACACAAAAGAAAACATTGAAATCTAATAACATAATATTAGTTCTCTTTAAAACTTGAGACTGTAAGGAAGGTCCATCAAAACTTAACAAGAGAATAAGTTAACTAATCAAAGACTATTGAACAGTTTTACGAAAACATTTACATATATTGCTTCGGCAAAGAGATACATTAAAAAACAACTATAGATTAATGTTCCTAAACTTATAATCTAAAACAGATAACAGGTAATGGAGATTGATTATCCTTAATGACAGAGTGAAGTTTACAATATAAATAATGACATCTCTAAAGATTATCGAACTTCTATATCTAAAATTATTCTTAAGTATATAAATTCCATAGTCCCTTATGTACACTCACACTTCTGATAACCGGCCATTAACGGGGTTTCCACTAGCCGTTGCACTATACCCTAACTTAAACATCCGCTTTCATTTACGCCCGTTCACGTTTGAAGAAATTGGACAGTTTCATTTATTGAATGCCCTTCTAAAAAAATATTATCATGACACGTGATCACTAAATTCTTAATTGCCCATAAACTGTTGATTAAGTATTGTTAATAATCGCACATATATTTAACTCAGTATTATTAATGTCCAATATTGCCTAATTTAATTTAGAAATGTTTAACACACCTTTATTCAGTTACACAAATAATCACTTAAGGTTTCTTTTCGATCGCGCGGGTTTAATACACAATACTTTCTTTTAACGCAATGGTTGTTTACTACAAATCTGTTTAGAATTCTTAAATTTTGGGAAAGCAACTTATGTTAATTCCTTGATTTCTGAACGTTAAACCAATTTATACCCAAAATGATTTTCTTCGGTACTACTCATATATATATATATATATATATATATATATATATATATATATATATATATGAAGTTGATATTCTTCCGGCTTGGTCTCGCGTAGATTCTCCTCCATGGTTCTTAAAAGAACCGATGTTGAAATGACGACGTTTCGGCATAATCTTATCTGCCATTTTCAAGTCTTCGTGATCTGCTCCTGGTAACCCGAACTGAACTGAGGTCCTCGCTGATGGTCGGCGGTATTTGTATGTTGACTTTCTTGGTCGATGCCCTGGTTATTGGTCGTTGTGATGATACTTTCACTTTCACTTTCTCCTTTTCTCCTCTTTTCTCTAACCGATTTCTCCATTCCCTTTCGTTCGTGACTGGGTGTTTCCTGAGAATAGGCTTCCAGGTTGATGGCAATCTCTGAGTGTCGTCTCGTGAATTCAAATTATGTGATCGTTTTTCGATTTCGATAGCTTCTCTGATAATCCGGTGTGATAGATACTGTATGTTTGCTATTATCCTTGTGTTATCAAAATCTATCGCGTGTGAGGTCTCCTTTACATGTTGGGCCAGTGAAGACGTTTTCTGGACTTTTGTACTGCGTTACGATGTTCCTCTCTTCTTACATTAATGCGTCTGTTTGTTTCGCCTATGTATGTTCGTGAACAATCCCGGCATGGAATCTCGTACACTCCTTGATCTTCGTGTGCTATTTTAGTTTTCGGGCTTTGCAGCATGTTCGATAACTTTTGTTGGTGGTAAAGATGGTTTCGATGTTATGTCTTCGAAGGATACATATGGTAGATAGGATTTGGCTACTGGTATGTATGTGCGCTATCTTTCCGTTGTGTTAGTTTTCTGCTCTATTTATGTTTGTCTTGGAGAATCCATTTCGTAGTAACGCCGTTCTGATGTTAACTGTTTCTTGATGCATATTGTTCTTATCTGTTAGCCGTTGTGATCAGTGTTCTAACCACTGATTGTAGCTGTGCTGAGTGATGGTGCGATTTGGCATTCAGGTACCGGTTGGTATCTGTGCTCTTCCGGTACACAGTATGACCCAATGTCCCATTATCCTTTTTATACACTAGTACATCTAGGAATGGCAGTTTGTTGTCCTTTTCCACCTCCATGGTGAATGCGATCTTGTGATGGATGGTGGTGAGATGTTCCAGGAATGCGGTTAGTTTTTGCCTTCTGTGTGTCCAAATCACAAATGTGTCATCCACGTAACGCAGCCATAGTTTTGGTTTGTGAGGTATTGATTGTAGTGCTTTGATCTCGAAATCTTCCATGAATATATTGGCAATCACTGGTGATAGAGGTGATCCCATCGGTGCTCCTTCCGTTTGTCGGTATCGCTGGTCTTCATAGGTGAAGTATGTGTTTTCAGACAGTGTTCTGTTAGATTAAGAATGTCATTTGAAGGTTGGCATATGTATATATATATATATATATATATATATATATATATATATATATATATATATATATATATATATCATATATTACTATAATATTTCTATCATCAAGAAACTGGAAGAAAAAATGGATAACAACCATTTTGTACAGTAATAAAAAATAAAATACTTACCTTTTTTGTTTTTTTTTAATAGTGTATTTTAAACTATACAATCTAAACGTTTCGATAACACTTACAGTTATCTTCGTCAGTAGTAATGTCTGCTAAACATTGTTAAAGATGTAAACAATTTTGTCAAAGTTGAAAAATTAAAACATAAATGTCAGCCTGCTGTTAACATAGCAGTTTGAGAAACGTATAAAGCCAACTATAAAATTAAATTAAAAAAAAAACAAAAAAGATAAGTATTTTATTATGTGTGATAATGTTGAAAGTTTACATTTTCAGCAATAAAAAATGTTTATCGTACAAATCACTAAGAATATTGTTTTTTCTATTCATTGGAAAAGTTTAAATTTATTTTCTAAATTAAAGTCAATCATTCCTAATTATGGTATAACAAACAGCTTACAAAATTTCTTCTAATTCTTGTAACAAGGTGTACTTTGGGACATCACTACAACCGTTAAAACATAGATTAATTCAACATAAATCTGGTGTTCGTGTTAAGCCAAGACGCACTGCTTTGGAAAAACACTGTAATGAATTTAGACATAGTTTTCAATATGATAAAACTAATATATTAGATATAGAACAAAGTTTTAGTAAAGGCCTAATTTTAGAAATGTTGTATATTAAGATGATTCAAAAATTTTTTGTAATAATAAAACAGATTTAGAAAATTTACCCTCCAATTATGATAAAAGTTTTAAATTTTAATTTTTTTAATTTTATGATGTTTCACTTGAAGATGATTTCAAACTAAATCGAAATATATGGAAACTTGTTTTGAATTTATTAACGTTGCATTAATTGATGCATGTAACAATTAATTATTCAATATATATATATATATATATATATACATGTATATATATATATATATATATATATATATATATATATATATATATATATATATATATATATATATACATATGCCAACCTTCAAATGACATTCTTAATCTAACAGAACACTGTCTGAAAACACATACTTCACCTATGAAGACCAGCGATACCGACAAACGGAAGGAGCACCGATGGGATCACCTCTATCACCAGTGATTGCCAATATATTCATGGAAGATTTCGAGATCAAAGCACTAATCATCACCTCACAAACCAAAACTATGGCTGCGTTACGTGGATGACACATTTGTGATTTGGGCACATAGAAGGCAAAAACTAACCACATTCCTGGAACATCTCACCACCATCCATCACAAGATCGCGTTCACCATGGAGGTGGAAAAGGATAACAAACTGCCATTCCTAGATGTACTAGTGTATAAAAAGGATAATAGAACATTGGGTCATACTGTTACCGGAAGAGCACATACCAACCAGTACCTGAATGCCAAATCGCACCATCACTCAGCACAGCTACAATCAGTGGTTAGAACACTGATCACAACGGCTAACAGATAAGAACAATATGCATCAAGAAACGGTTAACATCAGAACGGCGTTACTACGAAATGGATTCTCCAAGACAAACATAAATAGAGTAGAAAAACTAACACAACGGAAAGATACGACACATACATACCAGTAGCCAAATCCTATCTACCATATGTATCCTTCGAAGACATAACATCGAAACCATCTTTACGACCAACAAAAAGTTATCGAACATGCTGCAAAGCCCGAAGATCAAAGAGTGTACGAGATTCCATGCCGGGATTGTTCACGAACATACATAGGCCAAACAAACAGACGCATTAATGTAAGAAGAGAGGAACATCGTAACGCAGTACAAAAAGTCCAGAAAACGTCTTCACTGGCCCAACATGTAAAGGAGACCTCACACGCGATAGATTTTGATAACACAAGGATAATAGCAAACATACAGTATCTATCACACCGGATTATCAGAGAAGCTATCGAAATCGAAAAACGATCACATAATTTGAATTCACGAGACGACACTCAGAGATTGCCATCGACCTGGAAGCCTATTCTCAGGAAACACCCAGTCACGCACGAAAGGAGTGGAGAAATCGGTTAGAGAAAGGAGGAGAAAGGAGAAAGTGAAAGTGAAAGTATCATCGCAACGACCAATAACCAGGGCATCGACCAAGAAAGTCAACATACAAATACCGCCGACCACCAACGAGGACCTCAGTTCAGTTCGGGTTACCAGGAGCAGATCACGAAGACTTGAAAATGGCAGATAAGATTATGCCGAAACGTCGTCATTTCAACATCGGTTCTTTTAAGAACCTGGAGGAGAATCTACGCGAGACCAAGCCGGAAGAATATCAACTTCATATATATATATATATATATATATATATATATATATATATATATATATGAGTTGTACCGAAGAAAATCATTTTGGGTATAAATTGGTTTAACGTTCAGAAATGAAGGAATTAACATAAGTTGCTTTCCCAAAATTTAAGAATTCTAAACAGATTTGTAGTAAACAACCATTGCGTTAAAAGAAAGTATTGTGTATTAAACCCGCGAGATCGAAAAGAAACCTTAAGCGATTATTTGTGTAACTGAATAAAGGTGTGTTAAACATTTATAAATTAAATTAGGCAATATTGGACATTAATAATAGTGAGTTAAATATATGTGCGATTATTAACAGTACTTAATCAACAGTTTATGGGCAATTAAGAATTTAGTGATCACGTGTCATGATAATATTTTTTTAGAAGGGCATTCAATAAATGAAACTGTCCAATTTCTTCAAACGTGAACGGGCGTAAATGGAAGCGGATGTTTAAGTTAGGGTATAGTGCAACGGCTAGTGGAAACCCCGTTAATGGCCGGTTATCAGAAGTGTGAGTGTACATAAGGGACTATGGAATTTATATACTTAAGAATAATTTTAGATATAGAAGTTCGATAATCTTTAGAGATGTCATTATTTATATTGTAAACTTCACTCTGTCATTAAGGATAATCAATCTCCATTACCTGTTATCTGTTTTAGATTATAAGTTTAGGAACATTAATCTATAGTTGTTTTTTTAATGTATCTCTTTGCCGAAGCAATATATGTAAATGTTTTCGTAAAACTGTTCAATAGGCTTCGATTAGTTAACTTATTCTCTTGTTAAGTTTTGATGGACCTTCCTTACAGTCTCAAGTTTTAAAGAGAACTAATATTATGTTATTAGATTTCAATGTTTTCTTTTGTGTGTGGAGCTACATAAAGGATTACACTATTTGTGTTAAATGAACTCGAAAATTATTTATCTTGCGTCAGATCGATTACACAGTTTAGTCATTCAGTACACAATACTGTTCACGATTTATTTACTAAGTAAAAATTTCATATTTGAATCGTAGTGATCCATTCAAATAGTGTTAGAGAAGATATGTGATTTATGAACGACGCACTGATGGTTACGTTTTTCAATTTTTAAGACACGAATTAATGTCTTTATGGGTAAAAATTAATAAAGCGAATTAATATTTTTCCAAGCGTATACGAGGGTAAATCAGAAAATATCCAGATAACGTACTATTGCTTTGATTTTATGAATGTACAGAGTGTGATGAATAAGTTTACGACAGCGTGCATGTTTCAACATTTCATTAAGCTTTGGATAAATTTATTTTTAGTGTTAATTGAACAATTCTCAAAATGAATTGAGACGTATGTGTTTTGTTGTTTTGGGATAAAGATTACTGAGACGAGATTTAACGTACCCTTTTAGAGTAAAAGAGTGCTGTACGAATTGAATATGAGAACTTGAATGTAGTAGGCTACAATTCTACCTTCCGCAGTCAGGATGGATTATTTAACAACTCGCCTAGGACTATACATTGCAGACAAATTTCGGATTGTGGTGGCGCCTAAAGACTACTTTTCTCGGATTGAATGGTGTTATTTTTCGTTTTATGGTAAATGTGAGGTGTTTGAACTTACATTTCAACAATTTTACGTCTTATATCGTACTCGCCCATTTCCACTGTACGATGCCTAGTACGGTTTTATCGTGTAACAAGCTTTTATACTATACGTACTAACGAAACTATGCAGATTGGGTTAACAAGAAAATTTGAAAGTAGCTTAACATTATTTATTATTATTATTCAATTTTAAATGTTTGCATAAGAGCGGAGGCTATTGAGACACGTAAACATACTAATAAGTTAAAGGTTTTTAAAGGTATTTAAAAGCATTCAAAATTATACTTGGTAACATTAACGTTTGGTATGTCTAGGATCTGTCGTGTTCCCAGACGTTGAAGGAATCACTTTACCAACAGGTACGTAAACCATCATAAAATAGCAATGATATTGTATGTATAGTTAAAATTAGAATTAAACATATACATTTGATTTTGAATATGTCATAAGCACTACACTATGCTTGAGTAATAATGAAAGTTATTTAAATGTTATTAGTCTTTCAGTTGTCTTTTACTTTTGACCGATATTATTATATGATTACATTTGGTCAAATTTGTTTTGATTGTGGCATTTTCAAGGTTAGCTTTCGTCCGTAGAGGGTGTTTTGAAATGCTACCTCGATATTATCTAATAATAATTAAGCTAGTAAAGGTTTAGCTATTTATCGTCACCAACATAAAACAACCTTCAACAGTAGGCTTTCAAATACATTTAATTGGTATTCTACACCTGCCCTTTCCGTTTTCTTGTTAAATACGTTTATTTGAAATTAATCAAACGATAGCTACAATTGCTGCGGAAACGTATATAGTGTTAAGAGCTATCTTTACCGCTACAAAAGTAAGGATGTCATTGCATTACGTCCCACCACTACAAAGCAGCCCGAAACGCTGATAGGTAGAGCCAAGCAGAACCGTTGCAAGAAAAGCCAAAAGGGCCACGAGAAGGGAATACCAGACAATTATTGGAACCAGCACTACAACAGCTTAACCCTGCTGTTATCTTCGGGTCTATATAGCCCGAAATCAAATTGTTGGTTAGATAACTTTTTTGTTTATTAATATCTAAACTTCGTAGTTAATGGCTTTGTTTCTAATCCATTGAAGAATGAGGTGGCGTGTTTGTTTTAATGATTTTTTTTTCCTTATTTTTTTAAACATGATTGTTACATTGATGTTCCTCGGGTCATTATGACCCGAGGCTGTAATACATTAGTAAGGACGTATAAATTTGTATTTCCTATTATTTTATATTGAAAGTTGAGGATAGATAATATGCATATCATCACATGCTTGTTCAAATATACCTGCCTATGCTAGTTACAACAGCATTTTCGGCAGGTTTGTTGCCACAACCGACAGTTTTGTTTGTTACGTTGCAGAGTAAAGTGCGGTTTGTTGTACGTACTACTAGTTCTTCTAAAGTGCTGAAATCACTATAATGGCAAAATGTATCTTAGTGGTGAAGACTTAGAAAAACTTATGGATAATTTGGGTGACATTAGTGACGATGAAGCTTGTGAAGAGGAAGATCATATCAGTCAAGATAGTGATTATGAACAGTCAGACGATGATTTTTCGACGATGCTGGATGGACAACAGCGTGTAGCGAAACTAAAGGCGAAATTTTTAAATTTTCTACTGAAAGTTCTAATAGTAAAAAACCTGAGAAGGGTCAGGGGCTGAGAGTAGTTTTAGACCTTACTTATGGACTAAGAAGTCAGAACGTAACTTGTGACAATTTCTTTACATCGTATAAATTGGGTCAAGAAATGTTACTATGTTAGGGACTGCATGAAAAGCAAGCCTGAGCTACCTATCATGGAAGTAAATAACGTTGTGCATAGTACCAAATTTTATTTTACTAAAGATAACGCAGTTGTGCCTTATATTCCAAAAAAATACAAGATGGTCATTCTAATGAGTACGTTTCATAACCAGAAACAAATAAGCGACAGAGAAGACAAAAAACCACAAATTATACTTGATTATAATTCTACCAAAGGAGCAGTTGATACATTACATCAGCTAATCGGTGCATACACATGCAAACGAAATTAATTGATGCATGTAACAATTAATTATTCAATATATATATACATGTATATATATATATATATATATATATATATATATATATATATATATATATATATATATATATATATGCGCAAAGGTACTCGAGCGCGACCACCTTCTTAAGTATAACTCGGAGTCCGACTGACCCCGTGTTCTATCCTTTTTTTTAGTATGCTCTTGCTTATGGTTAGCTTATCTAGATGTTGTGCGTAGACTGGTCAGGAATCCTTTTCCTCTTCAGTCCTGGTTATCCTTTTATTGTTGGTGTTGCGCTGTTTTGTGTAATTGTATAGTTTGCAATCATGACATGTAGATTTAGATTAATTTGATGTGCTAATTGATTTAAGTGTGCGTGTTGTTTAGTTGGGTGTTGCGTGCTTAGTGTGGTTAATTCGATTCGTTTTCCGGTATCATGCTAGGTCGTCATCATCATCGGGAGGCAACGAAGGCGTAGGGCATATGGAGTCTACTAATTCTTCTATCTCCTCGGGAGGTCTTCAATCAGTTTTGTTATGATCGCGTGGGGGGGGGGGGGCTATTTTAATTTGGGGTTTTTCCATAGGAATATAGTTGTAGAAAGATGCAAGGGTCTCTCTGGTTGGGATTGTGACTCAAAAACTCTTTTGCGTGCAAAGTTTTTTGGTAATGTCTGTATTCTGTGTGTGATGGGTGGTCACTGCAGGGTAACCTGTGTATGCGTCTGAGTATTCGGCATCCACAGGAAGCGATAGAGGAGAAGTGATTAGGGTTTGTGTTAGTGTACTTGGTTGCTCGGGAATTCACAACAGGGCTTATGTATGTTTTGTAGGTGTATTGTAGCGTTTTGTGGTGGCAACCTCTGAGTCTACCCGGAGGGCGGCCAGGAGGTTTTCTCGGTTTCTTATCCTGTTTAGTGTTCTTTATACATCGGGGATCCAATTGACGGTTCGGGTGAGGAGGATTCCTAGGTAGGTGACTTGTTGGAGTGGAAGTATTTATTGATTCAGGGTGAGAGAAACATTGCTGTTGGCTAGGCTTGCTAAATTGTCTTCGGTGTAGTTTGGATGTCGGAAGAGGATTGTTTGGGTTTTGGTTGGATTGACGGAGACTCTCTACCGGTTCGCCCAGTTATAGACGTTCCGGAGATCGTTCGGCTGTTCCAATTAACCGCCCAAAAAGCGGTGTCATCCGCAAACTAGGCAACAACTACTCCGGGTTGTGTAACTTTGGGAATGTCGGATGCGAAGAAGTGTAAAAGATAGTGGATAAACGCAGAACCTTGCGGTACGCCTGCTGTAGGTTGACAAGGATCGGAGAAGGTGTTTCTTACTTTGACTCGAACTGACCGATTAGTCAGGTACAAGAATAACAGTTTGGAGAAATGGTCGAGGTAACAGATTTTGTGTATGAGACCGGCATGCCAGACCCTGTCAAATGGTTGCTTAATGTCCAAAAACACAGCCAGATTGCATTCCTTGTGATTGAATGCTCAACCGATTGTGACACGTTCGGTTGGTACGGAATCCGAATTGCCTGTTGGGAATGAGTTCGTAGAATTCAGGAGGTAGATGAGTCTGTAGGAAGAATGTGTAGTTAGGTCCGTCGGGAAGTGTGATGGGTTAGGTATTTATTGTACATGTCGGAGAGTAATTGGAGGGTTGTGTCGGATAGGTGTTGTAGGATGTTGCAATGGCCTGGGGCTGATTTCCTTTTTTAAAGTACGCGTTAACCTGGGCAAAAGTAATGGGGGTATAGAAGGGATTCTCGTTATCGAGGTCGATTTTGGGAAAGTTAAGGGTACGTATTTATTCAAGGCGACTTACATGGAGAGTCGTGAATTGGGCGTTTAATTTGGCATCAGAAAATGCGTTGGAGGTGGAGACCAAAGAAGTAAGCCTCTCCTTGGTAGGAGGAGATTAGGTCATCCTGTGGGTTGGTTAGGTGGGATTTATGGTTTACTTTCCTCCTGGTCAGTCTATCAAGCTGTTGCCCGAAGAGTTTCCCGTTTCTATAGTCTAGCTGGTAGGAGGCTTTGGTCCAGGAGTCTTCGGCGTCTTTGTTTGATTTTCGCCTGATTAACACATTAAGGCGGTTGTATTCGGTTTTGAGAGCCAAGTCCCTGAATCGCAAGAATTGACGACAAATTCGTATTCTTTCTTTGATCCAGTTCACTATATGCCGTGGGAGCGGTTTGCGCAAAATGTGTTTCAAAGAGACTGAGATATAGACCGCATCCCTAATTACGGAAGTTAGGTTTTTAATGGCTCTGTAGATTGGGTGTTGGGAGATTGTTGGAGATGCCTGCTTTCTAAAAATCTTTAGTAACTGTATTTTGAGGAGGTGCTTTGGATGGAAAAGAATGAAGTGTGGGCCAGTAGTGGTAAATGTCCTAAAGTGATCGTGGTACCTAGAAAACACTCACGATCAAAATAGTGTGCTGTGGGTTCTGACACAAAGATATGGTCTGTTATTGAGGCACCTAGATGCTCGAAATATGTAGGCTGTGTGTTAGTGGCTCGCAAAAGCGGCAACTTGAAATCAACTAGGACGAAGGTGAAGGCGTAAATTAAATGGTAGCCGGGTAGGGTGTTGTGGCCTGGCGGGTTGTAATATGAAAAGAATACGATCGGGGTGGGAAAGTGCACTGACACAGCAACACATTCGAGATGCTGCAGGTATGCTGGAAGTTGAAATGGAATGGATGGAAAGCAATTTTTAATTACGATGGCTGTTCCGTGATAGCTGTTGTTTAGGAAGGTGTGATATATGTGTTAAAGTAAAGGTTTTAAGTAAGGAGCGTTTCCAACGAACGTCCCAGGCATTAACGATACCTTCGAGGATATCCATTTTGGAGGGATTTAAGGATTGCGTAGACGGATTACGAAGACTGCCGTACGCGTGTCAGATACGCAAGCGCCGGTATTCCGTGGGGAGTAGGATCGGGATAGCGAATCTAGGGCACGAATGACCCTATTTTGCCGGTCGGGAAACAATGCCTAGAGGGGTGCGGATAGGGAGATGTAGGAACTGTTTAATGGAGAGGGACTCTGTACCAGGAGTGGGTTTGAAGTGTGCGGTGTCGTCCGAGTCGGACTTTTCGGAAGACAAAATGGGGTCAAGGATTGCCATCTTCGACGGGAAACTGGGAGATCCCCTGGGAACTGAGAGGGTGAGGAGGTGTCTAGGATGCAGGGAAGATGAAGAGGTGTTAAAGAATTGTACAGGGTTTTCTGGACGGTGATGGTTTTGGGGATATTGCGGCTGAAGTACCTCGAGGATTGGGGACGTATATGATTTGGATTAGGGGCATCGGGTGTGTAAATCACGGCGGGTACAGGTGGTGGGTGGGTGTAGGTAGCAGAGCGGGTTTGTGTACGTGTGATTGTTTAGTAGGTTTGTGTTGTGGAGGCGGTGGAACGTGGGGAAATGTAGAAGTGTGTGGAAATGCAGGATTGTGTGGATGACGTTGAACTGAAGGAGGCGTCTGAATGGGAAGGGCGTGTGTTCTTGAGGATGATAGTGGCGAAGCGAGGGTGTGTGCGTATGTGTGTTAGTGTAGATGGACGGACGGCGGCGGGAGTTGGGGATATAACCGTGAGTGTTGAACGGTGGAGACCGTGCTTCACCATCACGACTGTGCTTAGTATAAAAATTAACGGGAATAGATTAAGAATATGAATATTGTGTTTAACAGAAGGCTGGGTCTCCGCCAAGGTGCAGCCTCACAGCCCGAGGAAAAAGAGCTAGGAAGTGAGAGACCCAACACACACACACACACACACACACACACGCACGCACGCACGCACGCACGCACGCACGCACGCACGCACGCACGCACACGCACGCACGCACGCACGCACGCACACACACACACACACACACACACACACACACACACACACACATACACAACATACACACACACACACGCACGCACGCACGCACGCACGCACGCACGCACGCACGCACGCACGCACGCACGACGCACGCACGCAGCACGCACGCACGCACAGCACGCACGCACGCACGCACGCACGCACGCACGCACGCACGCACGCACGCACGCACGCACGCACGCACGCACGCACGCACGCACGCACGCACGCACGCACGCACGCACGCACGCACGCACGCACGCACGCACGCACGCACGCACGCACGCACGCACGCACGCACGCACGCACGCACGCACGCACGCACGCACGCACGCACGCACGCACGCACGACACACACACACACACACACACACACACACACACACACACACACACACACACATACATATATATATATATATATATATATATATATATATATATATATATATAAACATATGTATAATAAATATACCGACAAACTTATATGGGTGATAGGAGACATCAAAACGCGCATTTTTTGCTGTATAAACATATTACGAAAATACTGCGTTTTAGAGACACAGGATGCTGACTTTTGTTAAAAAAAGTCGTTTTTTTACCAAAAAATGCTTCAGGTGACTTTAATGAAGTATTCCTAGTTTGTTGCTATCAAGGCATCTTTTAGATCCATTACCGTTGATGCAGTAATTCGAGGGGCGTGCTCATAAGGCAACACCAAGAGGTCTGTTTGAAATTTTGATACTTTTTAACTAAAGCAACTAAAAACGCAACTTTTTTCACTGAGGGTTTTGGGTATCTTGCGTAGTAGGTAAATTTATTCATTTTTTAGACCTTTCCGCTATGAAACTTGATCATGATGCACTGTCGTAGACAAGCTACACGTTAAGCGTTCCTGTGGTGCCGGTCGTCCAAGAACATCCCGCGCGGTGTCAAAAGATGCCTTGTTCGAAGCAAACTGGGAAAATTTCATTAAAATCGAAGCGTGTTTTTGATAATAAAAAATCAGTTTTGTTAACAAACTTCAACGCCCTGTATCTCGAAAACGAAGCGTTTTCGGATGCTGTATATAAAGCAGAAATGTGTGCTATGGTGACTTCTACCACTCCCAAAAGTTCTTCGGTATATTTTGAATATATATATATATATATATATATATATATATATATATATATATATATATATATATATATATATATATATATATATATATATATATATGTATATACGCACGGTTCTTATTAATTAGTGTGAAGGTTTCAGGTAGCGTCATAGTTTAGGCAAAGCCTAAACAAAAGCCTATAACAAAATTATTGCTAGGTGGTACGCCATTTCTTCTCACGAGCCATCCAAAGTTCCACATTTGACCGACTTCGTTAGCTTTTATCTGGGAAATTATCCGATGAAAAATTCATTTTCAAACAAAATATTGATGTTGATATTTTTTGCAATTTTTTGGTTGCATTCCGCCCTTCTAAAACCTCAGATTAAGATTTTAAAAGATGTAGAATTTGAGAAAAATACGCTTGGCAACTAGGTCAATTTTGGGGTGACGCTTGTATACATCAGTGTGCCATGAATTTTTTGCACCCATTGCGTCGTTCGATTTCATATTTCGCTGGTGATCATGTACTCATTCAACGAGTACGCAGATATGTACATAGTGTACGGGCTCTGTGAAGGGAACTCTGTGGCTGCTGCTGAACAATATGTTCAATAAAAAAAAAATGTGTTCTGTACCTTTGTATTGTTTTGATCACCAATATGCTTCTGACGCCTTGTGTCACGTATCATGTCGTGAATTTTTTTACATGTAGCTTCCAACGTTGCAATTTAATATCATTTTGGATGGCCTGTTAGAAGAAACGGCGCATCGCCTAGCATTAATTATTTTGTGTGGCTTCTCAGATTCGCATGTATATATATATATATATATATATATATATATATATATATATATATATATATATATATATATATATATATCTGTGTGTGTGTGTGTCTGGGTGTGTGTGTGTACACAGGGCAAGTTTTTTCATTACTTGTATGGAGATCTCGGAAACCATTAAAGTTACACATTTGCTTAAATGGAGAAAGATTTACTTCTTTGGTAGACTTATCGAGATAGGCTTTTGTTGATTTAAGAAAATGTATGGATTACTAGATATTTGCAAAAAGTAAAATTCTCCAAAATCGTCTCAGCGAGTTAATTCGTTTATTCCTAAAGATAGATACAAACCGTTTAAATTCAATTTGTAGATAATTTTGTTACGAATAACATTACTATACTAGTTTTCCAATTTTGATTAGCATTCTGAAGTTATGAAGCAAAGTTGAAATTTTTTTAATGGAAACCATTGTTGGCTATGACTTGTATTAATAGTGCATTTTTTTCTGATTGTAATGATGTAAGGGTTGTATTACTTATTTTAATAAACAAAAGCACAATACATGTTTTTCTATTATTAGGTGTACGCAAATTTCGAGAAACTTGATATGATCAAATGTTACATCAATTGTAACAAAAATAGTCAACAAGCGGCGGAACGCTATTTTTTAATGTAATTTGCTACCCTCAACCATCCTTACATACCTTCCAGAATTTATACAACAATTTAAAAGAGTTTGGAAGTTACATTATTACAATAAAAAAAATTGAACTACTAAAATATGTCATAGTCAACTACGGCTTCCATTAAAAAATTCAACTTTGCTTCATAAATTTAAAACGCTTAGCAAAATTAGAAACACTAGTACGGTACAAAATCTACAAGTTGTATTTAAACAATTCTTAGAAATAAACCAATTGAAGCGCTGAAATGATTTTCGAGAACTTTACTTTTTACAAATGTCTAATAAACCATGAATTTTATTAAATCAACAAAAGCATATCTGGATTAGCCTTCTAAAGAAGCAAATCTTTCCATATTTAAGTAAATGTGTAACTTTTACGGTTTCCGAGAACTCCATACAAATAATGAAAAAAAACTCGCCACGTCAAAGATTTCGTTATTCCGAATAGCACAAAATACGTTAAAATTTCAAATTTCCTGAAAATGGCATTCACGAATTGGATCGCTATTTTCGTTATTCCAGTAATGCGAGTTTCGGCGATTAAATATGCCATTTTTCGTAAATTTAGATTCGTCGGTCCATATATTAGTCAAAAAATTCGGAATTTCTTGTATTTTGAGCTAAATTGTTTCACAAAATTCGATACGTTTCAAGAAATCCGCTTCTTTCACATGTTGAACTAATTGTAAACAGTATGGTCTAAACTTATGTTTCTTAAGAATTCTTCTGATAGTTGTTGGTGTTAAGCCAATATCTGTTTTCGCGTCGTTTGTGGAATTACAAGGATAGGCACGGAAATATTTTAAAGTGATAACTTCATTCTGTTCGTTATCAATCTCAGTTTTTTTGCGAGGCGCAGAGTGTTTAAATGTGCCAAACTGTTCCAAATTTTAAACCACACGTCTTATTGTATCTGCTGATGGTTGGGGGCGCTCAGGATAGCGTTCGTTAAATGTTCTTACTGTTCGTTTTACAACTCTCTGACATTCTCCGTGAATTAAAATTAACTTCAAATAAGCTGTATTAGAATATTGAAGTCGAGCCATTTCATCAAGAAAAACACAAACACAATTTTATTAAATTATTGACTACAAAAGAAAAACAAAATAAATAAGCATCTTTATCGTGTAATGAAGCGCTGATAAGTATGTATTACCTCCGCAGTAAAAAGTAGTTTTTTTCGATTTACTCATAAAGTATTAAATTTTTACACTTATGTTGTATATCGAATTTGAAAAAAATGATAGAAAATTTCTATTTGGCAAAAATGTCTTTTGAATCACAAAATTATCAATTTTTATAATTTTTTGCAGTAACTTTTTCAAATATTTTTTTTTATTTCAATTCATAATTATTTGGTTTCCATGGTGACCACGAACAAGGAATACTAGATTTAAGTATGTCGCTCATTTTTATCACAAATATTAAAATTTGGACTTTTTTGATAATAAGCATGAAACTGTTAAGTTTACACAAATAAAGTTTTAAACAAACTTACCTTAATTTTCGACGTTAAATCGATCTGAGTAATAAAAAATAGGGGTTTCCATTTGATTTTTTTTGAGTAACTTGCACAGAACAGAACGATTAACGAGTTATTACTAAGACCGCATCTGTCAATTTTTTAGAAAAGTGTTTTTTAAACGACTGAAATTTCGTATCTAGTTTATTTAACAAACTTACCTTAAAATTCGACATAGAATCCAAAAATGTATTATTATACGGGCTGTTCCATTTAAAATAAGCGACTAAGTACCGACTGTATATATATATATATATATATATATATATATATATATATATATATATATATATATATATATATATATATAGGTTTTCTAATGTTTCTAGTATTAGTTTTAACTATACGTTTTCGATGTTTTACATTGAATATGAATTTTCTCATCCAAAACGTATCAAAAATATAAAGTGTGATATATCCTTGAATTGAGAATCAAGGAGAGAATTTAAATATGGCTAAATAACTTTTTCGTGTATTTAAAAAAATAAAGTTGATGATGGTTGCTAACAAACGAAACGTTGTATCAAAAATTGAATAACAGCATTAAGTAGAGCTAGAAAAGTGACATTGAAAATGTGCTCTTATTTTCTTGATAGCTCTTCAAATAAGGTCAGAAAAAAATAAAAACGAAATCCAGAAAATTAAATTTTTTTCAAATATCTTAAAAACTATAAGAGATATTCGAGTTCTACAAAGACCATAAAAACATCCTCTCAAATGCGTAACTTTTGTTCCATTTAACCGACCTTCCATATCTTACCGTTTCCGAGAACCCCATAGTGGGCATCCTTATCTAGGACACGGTATATATATATATATATATATATATATATATATATATATATATATATATATATATATATATATATATATATATATATATATACAGGGTCCGCTTTGTGAGCTGATAAACCAAACTTACTATAATTTTGAAAATTTGGTGACAGGGTAATGATGTTAGGGCTAACTCATCTAAAATATTTTCACATTCGCACCAGTTCCGGTTATACCGGAAGTCAGTATTTAGTTTAAGGAATACTAGATTTAGTATGTAGCTCATTTTTATCACAAATTTTAGAATTGGGACTTTTTGATAATAAGTATGAAACTGTTACGTTTAGGCAAATAAAGCTTTAAACAAACATACCTTAATTTTTTACGTTAAATCGATCTGAGTAATAAAAAATAGGGGTTTCCATATAATTTTTTTGAGTAACTTGCATTTCTTGACAGTCAAGTTTAGACATTCATAATTTCATTTTTACTAAAAGTACAATGGCATTTTTTGCAGACTGTTGCAATAAACCTTTGCCTACAACACCTCAAAATTTTATTCAAATTGTTTAACAGGAACAGAACAATTAACGAGTTATTACTAAGACGCCATTTGTCAATTTTTTTTAGAAAAATGTTTTTTTTTAGAACGACTGACATTTCGTAAGTAATAAATAAAAAAAGTTATTTCCATGAACTAGCGCGTTTGTGTTTGGAAAATTAAATGTAATTATAATTTACTGTCACCAGTAATTGTCAAATAAAAACAAAAATAAATAAACCTTATTTTTATTATTAGCAAACTCAATGCTTATTTCCAATGTCAGTTTTGATGTAACTATATGCAAATTTTAACAGAATTTAGATTTTGTCCACACTAGGTACAATGTTTTTTTAATTTAAATTGTGATATGACCTTTTCAATACTAAATTAAAATTAAACTTTCACGATTATCACATAATTAAAATACTTATCTTTTAGGTATTAAATCGTGTATTGCTTTAATTTATCTTTATATAAATTTGTACGTTTCGATAGCAATTACAGTTACCGTCCTCACTAAATGTTAATATTCTTAAGAATTATTTGACGCCAAAATAAATTTATGAAATATAACTATTGCTATTAGTGTAACTTAGAAAACCAAATGTGGAATCTAAATCAACTTTATTTTATTTTATTTTAGCAAAGAATAGCTAGATATTTTATAAGTTAAATTTTATTAAACTGTATAGAAGATGACAAATCAGAACACCTAACGGACGAAGGCTAACAGTGAAAAATGTGATAGTCGAAGGACAAATTTTAAAATCGAGTTAGAATGTAAGTGTGCAAAACTTTAATTTGAAAGTGATAAAAGCATTCATAAATTGAAATGTACATACCGATTGGAGATCTAACGAAGAAATAATTTTTTGATTAATAATTGTAATTGTTATTGTACAGTAAAAACACGATCTGTACGTTTAGTATGCTTATTAACTTTGATATGTTTAATTATTGTAGTGTTGTTATAACTTAACACATTTAATTGGTATAGAATGGTCCAGGAATGATGCCTACAGTAAAAAAGATATATTTACTAAAAGCTAAAACTAAGACGTACTACTGTGCCTTTTTTAATTATAAGATGCCAAAACCTATTTAAACGGATATTTTCTTCTTGTCTATTGGAGTTAGGAAGTTTATATATCACCATAACTTCACGTTGTAAACGAACATAATCAGTTGTCTGGACAATATTTCCATATTACCAAATTGAGTCTTATGATTTAAATTATATAACGCTTGCTCAGCTAGCGCAGATTTCTCTGGTTGACTTAATCTAAAAAATCTCATATTTTCATTACGTCTGGTATCAAAGCTATGATTAATTCTTCCAATGTACACTTTTCCACAAGAATAAGATAATTTATACACATCGGAAGATAACAATAGCTTTGAAACTCCTTTAGATGACATTAAATGTTTTTAATCATTCCGTTTTTAATTTAAAAACAGCCCTAATACCAGGATCAATTAGTATTTTTTCAATTCTGTCTGTAATATTAGTTATAAAATAAAAGCAGTAGCAACATTAAGTACTGGCTTTTCTTTATGGTTATGTCTTGCAGGTGTAATGATATTATTAATCTTTAAGTGAATATACAATTAGCTTGAATTTTTGAAAGGTGAATTTAAATATTTACAATAATCACTACAAGCATTTTTTGTTAAAATTATTCTTTAAGTTCACCTGTATTATTCAGCTTATATACAAGGGATGTTCAGTATTTGTTGTCCCTAGAATAGATAGACGGCTTTGAAATATCTTCCCCTAGTAACCACACTTGTTTTATTATTTTATGGACAAACAAACTGCTAAATTTGGTTAGTCGAGTTTATTAGTATCAAAGTTGTACAAATTGAAAGTAGGGTTGCCCGAAGCTTTTGGAAAATTGAAAAAAGTCAGCTTCATGCTATCATCAAGTACCTACAAAGGAAAGGTTTAACACATAAAGAAATTCATACAGATATGGTTGGCGAGCTTAGAGATTCTGCTCCTTCCTTTCAAGAAGCAAAAAATTGGTCTCGAGCGTTCAAATGTGGCATAACAAGATATGAGGATGCAAAAGGTGCTGGTCGGCCGCATTAGGCGTGTACTCAAGAAAACATTGATCTTGTGAATGGCACGATCAGAGAAGATCGTCGATTGAGAACAAGGCGTGTAGCGGAGATAACAGGCCTTTCAAATGGTACGATTAAAGCCACAATAAATGACTATTTAGGATTTCATAAGGTGTTAGCAATATGTTGACGTCCGAACAAAAGCGTTTGAGAGTCACTTCTTCAATAGCCAATTTAACCTTGTTTAACCTCGATCACTATGTTACGGTTGATGAAACTTGGGTTTATAACCTAGATCTCATGTGCAAACAACAAAGTATGGAGTAGTGTCATCCATGATCTCCTCCTTCACGCAAATTTCGTGTACAGGATTCAGCGGGTAAGATAATGGATTTTGGGGCAGAATGTTACTGGTAGATTTTTTGAAACGTGACCACACAGTCACTGGTCAATACTATGCAGCACTACTTACAAATCTTCGTTATTTCATTAAAGAAAAAAGAAGAGCAAAACTGTCACGCGGAATTCTCTTTCACCAAGACAACGCCCCAGTTCATAAGGGCCTTATTTCTATAAATGCAATTCACGACGCTGGGTTTGAAGAGGGTGGAGCATCTACCTTACTTCCCTGACTTAGCTCCCAGTGATTTTTATTTATTTCCAAAGCTAAAATAGGGTCTTTAGCGAGCAAAATTTGAGAGCGATGACGCAGTTATGGCAGCAGTGTAGGACTTCTTCCGTGATCAAGACTCCGAGTCTCTCAAGAATAAGTGTCTTCACTTCACTTCAAGGAGATTATGTTGAAAATTAATGTTGTATTCTATGTAGGCACATTAAATACTGTACATTCCTCGTAGTTATTCAAATCTATTTGTTCCATATAAAATTGCAAAATGCAGACTGTCAAATGTATGTTAGATTATTTATATCCATAATAACTTTGATCAATTTTAGCACTATTCTCATTAACAAGTACTGCCTTTATTTTAAATACTTCAGCTGTTATATCACGATTGTAGCAGTGGCGGTTCGTTACATCTTACAAATTCCAAAATGAATATCAAAATTTCAACAGCCTAAACGTTGTTTGATCTTGTTATAATGAATTTAAATGTACGACTCAAGTTAAGTTTACGTAAAATGTTTTGAACCATTCGCGATTTATTTTCAACCCCTCCAGTTGCATGGCTTATTTTTAATTTATAAATTTTTATTATAAAATTTATTTATTTATATGGATAATGTCTACGAATTTTTCAATGACAAACGTTTGTTTGTAGAATGTCACAAGCACTACTCTAACAAACAAGATGAACATAAAACCTACTTCTGTTCAAATAAACTTAATACTCATTAATAAAAAAAAAACAGTTCTCAATGAAAACCAAAGAGTGTAATTACAAAAAAATATATATGCACCACTTCAGGGAGTAACTGCTACTGTAACGTAAGGGGCGATTTACTCGAAAATGGGTCATAAATCGCTATGTAGTTTACATCATTAATAATATAAATTTATATATCAAGGGCCTAAACATGCTTTTATGGACTGTAACGTGTAAGTTGCAACTAAACGTGAATTCTGAAAAAATACATTTTATTTATCCCTAGCGGGCGCTGAAGTAGATTGCAGAGTAAAGTTGCATTTTACGCCCGCTAAACTGTTTCATAAAATGTACTTTATAACCCGCTCTAGTATAAAACCACAGATATTTATCTGTGATAAAACTAAAAAACAACACTTGGTAGCGGTGCCATATATTGGCAGGGCGCCAAGGAACAGTGAGTAATCGCTATTACAACGAAAGGTATGATTACTCAAATACTCGAAAATTAGTCACAAATGCATTTTATAATTTACACACTTAACGCAATATTATCATTGTAGCACCATAGAATAGCGAGCCGTAGCAAGGGAGAAATCATTTCTACGACGAAGGGATGGTTAATTGAACTACTCAAAAACGGGTCATTTTGTAATTGATACCACAAATAACACTGATCTCAAGTAATATTTTCGTTGCAGTGTGATAGACTTACAGACTATCACAGTAATCATAATTAAAATGTAGGGTAGGGTTAATTAATTAATTGAAAGTGGGTCACAGAACCATTCTGTAACTTAAACCATTAATAACATTAACTCAGGTCAATATTTTTGATGTAGTTCCACGGACTCACGGGCTGTCACGAGAGAGTAATCACTATTATAACGTAAGGGTTCGTTGATTAAGTAGATTGACTATTCCGAAATTTACACCAATTAACTTAATGCAATATTTTAGTAGTAGTGTTAATAGGGCTTTTTAAATCGTATATTTTTCTATTTACATTTTTAAAAATTTGTGTGTTTTGATACCAATTACGGTTACGGTCCACAGAAAATGGTAATAGCTGTAAGAGTTACTTGAGATGTTCATCAAATATGAAAAATATGAAAACACAAACATAACATATTTTTCATATTTTATAAATTTGTTCTAATATCTCAAGTATTTCTTACAGATATTACTATTTACTGAGGACCGTAACTCTAATTGTTGTGGAAACGTACAAATTTATTTAAAATAAGTAGAAAAATACACCATTAAAAAACCCAAAAGCTAAGTATCTTAATTAGTGAAAAATTTGTCATAAATCCATTCTGTTATTTACACAACTTATAACACTAACTTAAGGCAATATTATCGTTATAGCACAATGGCAGGCCGTAATAAAGGAGTAATTGTTACTGTACCGAAAGGATGGTCACTAAAGCGTTCTCTAATTTACACCATTAATAACACTAACATACGAAACATTATCGTTGGGGTGCCATAAACTCGGTGGCCATTACAAGCCAGTAATCGATACTGCAACAAAGAAATGCATTAATGAATTACTCAAAAATGGGCAATAGACCCGTTCTGTAATTTACACCATTAAAAACACTATTTTAATGCAATATATTGGTTGTAATAATATGCGCTCGCAGAATGTCAATAGTGAATAATCCCTATTACAACGTTAGTTATAGCAAATAATGGTTAATTAATTAATCAATATAGTCATAGAACCGTTAGTCGAAAATGTATCATGAAGCTACTCTGTAATTTGCACTAATAATAACAATAACTAAATCCCACGTTTCTGCTATACTATAAGCTCGAAGTCACAAGGCAGTAATCGATAGTGGTATCACGACAAATGGACGCGGAAATTTGGAGGCGCGACAAAAGGACGCGGACATTTGGACGCAGCGATATTTGGTCGCAACGTCATTTGGTCGCAAAGTCATTTGGACGCAGCGACATTTAGACGCAAACCATTACGTACACCGAATAGATACGTAAACTTTCCTTCGCATTTTTTCCAGGCTTAGGACTGGCAGTACTTGTACTAGCGTGTCTAAAAGTTTTTTTTGTGTATTTTGTTTTATTCAAATTATTTCCATGCTGCAAAACATTCGGTCATTTTACTTCTAATTTTTTATATTTTATTTTAATTTTTTTGGTGGAGGTTTTTCAAATAGGTATATTATCTACCTATTTGCCTATCTGCCTGCTATTAATTGCTCTATTTTCACACAATTGAGGCTGTCCTCTTTTTTTAATGCTTTTATAAATCGCCAAATAGATGGATGATTGGCGTTGAGTGTGGAGGCAAAGCTATTGTGCCATCCTTCTACCGTATTGTTTGTTCGTGGCAACTTTTCCACCACCTTTGAATAAACATTCCACATGTCTATTGGAAATAGTGGTTGTCTTCCTCGTCTTCTGTCTAAACGACCTATCCAAGTATCTTCGAAATAATTGGTGACTGGTAATAAATTATTCTCATTATCAGTGTAAAACTCACTGTCTATTAATTCCTCGTAAGAAGCAATTACATGGTCCTTGGGTACGAAAGCTAAAGCCGCTAGTTGTTTTAATTGCAAGGCAAAATCGGGATCGTTATTATACCTTCGTTGTAATCCTGCTTCTTGGATATGTTTCCATATACATTGGGTAAAGTGGAAAAAACAGCCACATAATGCAGCTTCTGGAAATTGACCTCGCACGGCATTAATAGCTGCTCTTTCAGAATCGACTATAACAGTAGTCGGTTGTAATCCTGGTTTCAACCTTTTAAGATTTTCAAATAATCGTGTGTGCGTGCCTTCAGTTTTGTTGGGGAGCGATGCATACACCGTTGGAATTACATTATTGTATTGTACACCATGGATAGTATATACTTGCTGGAAAAGTGGTGGAGCGGCTTTAAAGGTGCCATCCATATACCACTGTCTGCTATGCTCTATATACGATAAATTTCTTTCAGTGGAAAATAGAATGCGATCTCCATCTGGACCACTGTCAAATTGAAGGAACGGTTCCCTCTGCTGCCTTGTAGGTATTCATCTGGAATAACTGGCTCCATCAAACTTCTGGGAGTTGCCGGCGCACCTTCTTTTTGTTTTCAAATACGTTGTACTGTTCGCTTTATGGATACCACCGAAGGTAATTGCCCTGCTGCTGCACAAGATGTACATTCTGCCACAATGGCCAACACACCTTGAGTTGTAATTTGCAAATCTTCAGCTGTTGTTTTCGTTTGGTTTACGGCTCTCCTAGCTTCTATGTTAGCAGCATCAGCAACGTGATTGTGACTAGTACTTTTCACGACTTCTTCGTCCAACGTATGTACGCGACCGGGACACTTGGACTTGCTGAAATTAACGCATTTCCAAATTATCTTTTCACCGCTAATGCGCTCTTTTTTATGAATAAATCCGTCATACAGAAGCATATTGTTGCCTTTTGTACTTTTCACAAATTGAAGCACCATCCTTGCGACACGAGCAACGTAACGACTGTGAGCTATTTTGCAAGTCAGTTTCATTATATACACACTATTTTAAATACTCTTTAATGATGCTTATCAAATTTCTAATTATCTATAGAAAGGTAATTTCTATTTAACTACCTATCACATTAGATTTAAAGGGCTTCAATTACAGGATACCACATTCCTATTCAATTTAATTACCTAAGTGTAGGCGATTATTATTAATTTGGAATGACTTGTATTACTGTCCACATCTTGCTACACGAAAACCATTAATTTTTTATTAAATAAACAATACCCCAATACATTAAATCTACGTCCGATGTGTCTGCGTCCAAATGTCGCCGCGTCCAAATGACGTTGCGACCAAATATCGCTGCGTCCAAATGTCCGCGTCCATTTGTCGTGGATTCATCGATAGTACAGTGAAAGGATGCATTAATAAATTACACGAAAATAGATCGCAGTGCGATTCTGTAAATTACACCAATGAGGACACTGAATAGATGCAATATCCTGCTCCTAGTGCCAAAAACTCTCAGAGTGTCATAAGGGAGTAACCGTTACAGCAAAGAAGGGATGATTAATTCAATTACCAGAAAGTAGGTCGTACAGTTATTCACCACCAATACTTAATGTAATATTTTGGTTGTAGTGCCCTACGGGTGTATATTATTAAACACTGTAAGCACGTTAACGGGTTGCAGACAGCTCTTGTAAACTTCTAGCCGTGTACAAATTAAGACTCCCTTGAAAATTGCTGTACTGTATTTAAGTATAAGTATTTAATTAAATTGAATTTATTCATAATTCATGGTCTTCTCAACTACTATGATAGAATATTGACGTCGGTTATCGGTTGCATGAGTTTATGAGAACTGATATTTCTTCGAGCGACACCCAAAGGTGCAACGCAGACAGCCGTACAATTAGTTGACCTTTGCGGTTTCAAAGCGGAATGCTCCAAGTACTCTCAGTGGGGGATATCCTCAGAATTCACAAGGCGGTTGAAGAACACAAAGTTATTTTGGGCAGAAGGGCAGTCACAGTGTTCCTTACATCTTTCATCAATGATTAATGGTTATTGACTGATCATTCAACTAAATTTATACGGTCAAATGTAAAGCGAGCAGTTTTTCAGTATAGATTAATTTTCTTTATAAACTTGAATTTAAATTACCTTCAGAATTAATTTTCGAGCCCAGGTTACAGTAAAATTAATTAAGCAATTAAAATATGGTTTTACCTCACAGTCACACAAAATTTCAGTATGCTTAAACGTACCATAAGTTCAATAAGGTGGCGCACTATTTCTGCAACCTGCTATTATAACATCGGCTTCATCGAGTGGTGGGATAATTGGAAACACCAACTCACCCTGTGTGAATCCAGCAGCGTGAATACTTCTTTGGTTTAAATAAAATTAATTAATGATACTTTTTTGGTACGTGAAATAAGAATTGCATGCATATCGGCTCAATTACTAGTTACAGGTACTTCTGTCAACTTAGAATTCAAAACTAACGCTTATTTTTTTTATATATGTTAACGTTTGAATTCCAATTTAAAAGTACACTGTATTTTACATAATGCAGGTAAATTAACATACACATTTTATTTGTGCTACCTTGGAGTTGTGTTATAAGAAGGTTTTTCAACATTTTAAATAAATCGTTTAATGTTGAAGGTCATTGATCGAAATTTGTTTTGTTTGTTTTAGCAATATATGTGGACCGTAATAATTATCATAATTGCAACATCTATACGTACGGTAGTCGTAGAGGACTTGAGAAACATGATAATATTACCGTTTTTGATTGACAGTACACTCGTTTATAAACTTTTTTCACAAAGGTGAATGTAACTTTTACAATATAAACCAATTAATTCACACGTATAGGGAAACATCTCAATAATTTTATTGATTGGCTGCAATAACTCTATTCGTCTGAAACTAATTTTATTTATTTGAATGTTAGCCTTTGCCTATTTCTAAATTGGATAAATAGAACTTGGTCCTAACGTCTCCATGTGCGTTGTAGTTGAAAATACGTTATCATTCGCTAATATACGTAATATTTTTAATTAAGAAACAAACAAAAAAAGTCGGAAGTGTAACGAATATAAAGCAGAGTTGAAATTAATTTTTTCCACAATTTGTTACGTAACGTTTTTACGAGTGTATTGTTTGTATTCACTTATGTAACGCTTTATCAATGCTTAACAGAACTTTATTTGATCTTATGTATGGGTTAAATATGAGAGATTGTCTTGAACTACTTCTGTCCATCACTCATGGACTTGATTTCGTAGTAATTATTTTCAACTAAGATTAATACTATATTTTAGTTTTAATGCGGAATACGAAACGTAATCAGTCATAATTTACAGAGAATGGTGGGAGTTACTTACAATTGATACCACCAATTTACGTTAATCACCTACTGGTATTGCAGCAACCGAAAGAAACTATTCTATTCTTAGCTCCTGTAACGGCCTGCGAGCCTATGGGGTTACGACCAAAATATTCCATTACAGAATGTCTCATTCACCAATTTTTGATTAACTAGATTACTGATCACTTACGTTGCAGTAACGATCACTCCCTTTTGAAGGTCTGCTATTCTATTGCAGCACTAAAATGATATTGCGTTAGTGTTGTTCGTGGAAGTTGCACAATGAATCAGTGACACATTTTCGAGTAATTAGTTAACAATCCTTTACGTTATAATAGCGGTTACTCCCTCGTGACGACTTGCAATGAAAATAATTCCCTTCTAAATTGGAATCCCGCGCAGTTTATAACCTCAAAATAGTGGTGGGCCTCATGCACTTACAATTTGTGTTTTGTACAAATTGGTATTTAGTTATTAATTGTTCTATTTCTGTTAACACTGGTGTGTTGTTATTGTGCAAATACTTGTGTTAGATGGGCTATTTTATAGGGCATGTATCTTAAAATGTGGCTGTTGAGGAGAAGAAAAAGAAATCAAACCTATCTCAAATGCCGATAAGGTTTGTTGAAATGATCAAACGTTATGTTAGTGTAATAGAATTTAAAAACCCTGGTAAAGACCAAGCACCCTTTACTAAATTTTCCTATCATTAATTATTTACTAATTATGCCGTGTTAATAAAATTTCGTAGAAATCAACAAATTGTGAATTTTATACCCTCTCCGACGTTAATTTTAAAAACATCGAACGTTTTTCTACGTCAGAATCCCGTCCGGACTTTTAGCCAATCTGAACCGAAAGATCCCTGCACAGAAGCCGTCATCTTTCACTTACTCCGTTGAGAAGAAAGGTTGTCGCCTTAATTCTACCAACCTACCGAAGGACCATTTATACAGCACACAACGGGTTAGCCCCAGACTTTTATAAATGGTCCTTCAATAAGCATACATTACACATACTAACACCCACACGCCTATCACAAGGCAAAATAAACAATAAAAACCAGAGGTGCCCGCAACCGCAGATAACATTAATTCCAGACGCCACTTAGGAAGTTATCTTCCAGATACGTAAAAAACGTTACGTGTTCCCGTCCGTAAGTTGCATAGTTAATGGCATCAAACGTGAGTATCCGTCTCGATATCCGATCATAATTTGTTAAATATCTACGTAACGTTAGTTTTCCTAGCAACACTTCTTAAGAGAAGTCAAGTAAGAACACCGTATCTATACAGCGAGTTAGTTTTTCCGCACCTGAAAACAACAAACTAATTCATTATAAGTTTTTGTTATGAACGAATAAGTTCAAAGTTAAATATGTAATTGAAAATTATTATTAATTTTATTAAATACATAAATAACAAGTTTACCTCGAGTAGGATTTGAACGTACGACCTGTACTTTGCTAGAGTACCGCGTAACCAACTGCGCATCAGGTTCAAGCAATCGATGTAAATTTTGTCTTTATGTATGTAGAACTGATGAAATTCTAAATATAATGAGATTACAATAAGTAATTTGATTGTAATCTCATTATATTTAGAATTTACATCAGTTCTACATACATAAAGACAAAATGTACATCGATTGGGGCTTGAACATTGATGGCGCAGTTGGTTAGCGAAGTACGCTAGCAAAGTACAGGTCGTAGGTTCAAATCCTACTCAAGGTAAACTTTTTATGTATGTATTTAATAAAATTAATAATAACTTTTAACAAACTAATTCGTTCCCGAAGGTTTGAACACCTTACCAGCATCATTATCAATCACGAACGTGGTACGTATTAATTCTTCCATTTTAATATGAAGGATAGTCGCGTAAATAATAAACATTAGTTTATTTCATTCCAAACTATTGAAATAATTGTTTACTTACGGTACCGTAGTGGTAAAATCTCGTGTAAATAGTAATCTTGGTTACTTTCCTTTTAAACAATTAGCATAAATCTCGTGTGAATAGGAAAGTTTTACGTGTTAAACGCGAAAGAGAATTAATGCAGAAAACATCTTCCTATCGTACAATTTAAATTTATTATTTATTATTCCCTAATTATACTTCCGTAATTAATCAACCAGAACCCGTATGTAGTTTGCTTATTTAAATCGTCATAAACCGTCACCGTTGTAAAAGTCTATTTAATAGAAAATTCCAGGTAAAGAAATACGTTTATTCAGTCAGGAGGCAAAATTATGTGTGAAAATAGTCATGAGCATCAATGTTACTTTATAAATTATTGATTTTTCGAAACTGGCCTTCTCACAGACGCAACCGCGAATGTTGCCCTGATCTTAAGTTTGTTTTACCGTTACACTTTTAAGCGAATTTTCGGGTAGCTCCTGTTTACAGGACCGACTTTAAGAATTTTAAATTATGTTAAAAAGTCATCTTTGTTATGATTTTTGTTATAATACGAGAGCCTAATAGACAGCTAAAGATAGCATTAATTCCTATTCACCCAGAAACGTCTGCGAACCCACTAGGTGGCCAACAAAGCCCAGGACGACGATGAGGGCCAGCCATCCCCAAGGAAATTTATTTATTTAGTTATTGTACATATTTTTTACTGTGTTTGTTTCATCTTAACTTTATGAATCAAATATTTAGTCCTGTATAAAAATAGGTCAATATAAGTATCAAAACTTTATATTCTAATCATTCAGTGTGAACAGTGTTCAGCCCAAAACTAATTACCGAAACGAACCCACCCCCTTTTCCCGCTAGTACGAGAACGGATTGAGCTAGAGTGACGCAAATGAAATAAACAATTTTAATTATCGTAAGCAAAGTGGCTTACAACCTGTCAATCTTGTTATAAAAAACAAGAGAAGCGGTTGGAATTATATACATGTTGATTTCAATGCCGATGCAACAATGTCAAGAGATCAGAAAGCCAGTTAGAGTTATTATGGAAGGAGTGCAAGGCTAAAGAAAGGAAAGCTCTGTCTAGAGAAAAACGGCAAAAAATTACTGGAGGTGGAAATAAAGACTATAAAATGGGCACTGAGAGCATGTCAAGATGACGATAAGGAAGAAAGCCATGACATAATTCACGAAGTAGACAATTGGCGGAAGGAAGATAATCCTGCACAACAAGAAAGCGGATGTAACCATAGGCCTAGTTCAGTTTTGATTTCTGAAGAGATGTCCACATCAAAAGAGACCAGCAGCATCACATAAAGAAAAGTAAGTAGGATAGTTGTGTGGTATGTATTTACATCTAGTATGTATTTACATCTATGCCATGCCAAGTAGTTACAAAATGGGCAACTCTACAACAAAGCGGTCTCCTGCAGAAAATAATTTTTTTTTCAAAATGGTAAAAATGATGACCTGATTCTGAAAATAATAGGTTTTTTTTGGTGGAAAAGTTGCGGAAACCCTGTAAAATCGGGAAAGTGAGAAAGCACTTTATTTTTTGCAAACAATGGAACGAACGTTAAGTATGTAATTGTTACAGAAGTGTAGAAAAATCTGAAAAAACGAACATTTCGAAATTATTTTATGTGGAAGCTCAAACTATGCAGAATTTGTGTGTTACCGACGAATGTATAACTGTCTTAAGAACCACCCGTACTAACCATATAAAAGCAAAAAAAAACAAAATGAATAAGAAATTATGTTATGTAATCCGCTTACGGAATTAAAGCATACAAGAAATGCATACAAATACCACTAACATTTTTCTGAAAGACAAAGGCCAGTTGTAACAGTGTTTCACCTTTTAGCCAAGGCAGATACATGGCAGAAAAAAACTGCAAAACGGCTATAAGCAATGAAATTGTTGGCAAAGTTACGGAATTACAGATAAGTGGTTGGCAACACAACTGCAGATATTTATTTAAATAATTCTTCCTCGATGGGGCAATTATTGATTAAAGGCTACTAATTACCTTTGTATAACATATTAAAGCCAAAAATGTGAAATTTACAATTGTGTAATGTGCTTTAAAGAATTCTTTATGTCGTAGTTCTTTTATGTCCGTACTTTCAGATTGGTTTAAATAAATGCATTTAAACTGGTTAGAAGTTTATTATGCACTTTCTTCTGCTAGATTTCCATTACTTAAGCTACCTCTAAATTATGTGGTTCATTTTCTACATCAATCTCATCCACTTGTTAAATCACCTACATCAGTATCGAAGTTGTGTAGAGCACAGGAAGCTGCTATAGTGTTTCTACACTTAATTGTATAGAATTTCTCTCCCTTCTCAAGAATTTTAAATCTTTTCTTTACGACTCCAAAAGTTCGTCCCACAACACTACGAGTCAAAATATGTGCACGATTGAAGCGTCTTTCCATTTGGGTTGTAGGTTGCAGCATTGGAGTCATTAGGCTGGGTGACAACGCAAAGCTACTGTCACCAACAGGCAAAACGTCATACTCACCAGCTTCAAATTTTGCAGCATTTGTGCTATTATTAGAAATCTTAGTATCATGAGTTCAACCTGGCCACTGGCTAGCAACACTTATGATGTTCATATCAGCACCACATATAACCTGAGCATTGATAGAAAAAACCCATTCTGTCTCTCAACAGTTTGTTGTTGTTACCTGAAGGGCATAGAATGCTTATATGGGAGCAATCAATGGATTCTATAGCATTTGGGAAACCATCTAATCTAAAAAATTCTCGCTTTTTAGCAACATACTGCTCTTGAGTGTTTGGCATGGTAACACATAGCGGCTTCAAATCCAGCAAACTATTGATTACATTGATAAACGGCCTACAAGCTGTTGTTCTGTGAACATTTATTGTCACCAGCAGCTAATTGGTAAGTACCTGGACAGAATATTCTTAAACCACAAAGAAGCTGAAGTCTTGCTACCAATATAAAGTTCCTGTCCGTATTATATTCAAGGTAAGGATCCATCATTTCCAGAAGAGACAATACAGAATTTTTAGTAAAGCCAAACCGTTCTCTAAATTTACCATCTGAGTAAATGTCAATGCGGGCTCTCCTTCATAACACGTGCAATTGGTGCATTCAATAAATTAATACAACACAGCCTGTCTACTAATAATACTAATATTTAGAATACATCATATCTTCACAGAATTATTCTTAACTAGTTTACTACGTCACTCTACACTAATGCACATCGTCATTAAACTTTCTCTGAAGAGTGATCTAAAATACTCAAGGAGTAAGACACTCCTGAAGTTAGAATACAAGAGTAAATAGTAAAATAGTGTAAATAGTAAATGAAGTAAGTATATTCCTACTCTTTTAGTTATGCACTATATTAGTTTCACTTTCTCCTATTTGGCGCTCGTCGCCCTAATGGATATAATCATGTACTATTGTATGATTGCTATTAGTAGTCTAAAGAGTAACCGCGTTGTTTCCATCTGCAAATATAAATTTACATTCTGGCAGCAGTTCTTTCCTGCATCTGGTATTGATAACTAATTCTTAGCGAAAGAACAATGTTGGAATTAAGTTGACCGCAGCTTTCAGGATGATTTTCTAATTTAGAAACATGTACCATTTAAGCTAAAAGTTTGTTTGGTGGCGCAGCAGATACAGAACAGCGTTTCATTTCTATTGTCCTAATCTGTTTGAAAATCTCACAGTTTCTCAGAAACTCTAGTGATGGCGCTGTTTACAGAGAAGTAAGGGCTGAAAAATGAAATGGAGTTTTGTAAGGGTCTGATAATGGTCCTATAACTTTAACGTTCATTCTCAAGTAGGTTTTGTTTTTTTCTGAACACATAAGTTGAGCGAAACGAGCAGATAGAGCAATTTTTTATGTATGATTCATGCACTTCGTAATTCCGGGAGACAGTAATACTAATAATAATAGTGTAAGAAATAGACTTAAGGTTGTGCATGAAATAGGATCGTTAGAGATTTTTAGGCCATTTTTGATTGCTTAAAAAGCTGTTCTGAATTGTTACTCCTGTCAATCTATTTTTATTGCTGTAGTTGTAGCACCATTAATATAAAGATGTGCACCTACAGATGTTCCGACAAAAAAGCATTCAAAGGCATTCTAACGAATTCGCAACATATAGGAATCTGTTGCTTTACAAAGTCTTTGGACAGGTCAGGATTGAAATGCTAGAATGAGCAAAGTGATTCGGGGGACGGGGTAGGGTTCTACAATGCAGATGAACCCCAGTGGACATGTAGCAAAGGATTCGGTTTGGTTTGTAATTCTGGTGTTCCAGAACAATGACTACCGTAAAATTATTAGTTTTCCTATTTTACCGATCCAGATAAAAACTGCGATAAACTACAAACGGTATTTTTCTCCACTAAGATGAGCGGCAGAAGTTACAATTTGAGCATGTCAGTTGTTTAGCCTGGAAATCTATAAAGTCATACACTTCTTTTAATTATACTATCATCGATAAATAAGTGTTTAAATAGTATAATGTCGTAAATACTTTGTGAGCTAATGTAATGTTTTAAGAATTCAGTTAGTACGGCGACGCTTAAATGTCACCCAAATGCGATAATAATTGAAGGTTACAGAGAAAAAAAGAACTAAGTCACATAATGTTTACTTTAAGCAATTGTGATATGTCTAAAAATTCGAACATTTCACATTTGCTTTGTGATATCACACACAAAAATTTCTTGTATAAGACAAAATTGATACAGTAGCAATAGTTCAATGTATTATAATTTTATTTCATTCTTAATAGCTCATAATCCTAATATAATAAATATGATATGAGTAAAAAGGGCTCAGTTCTGAAGTAAGCCTCTTTCTCCCCTGTAATACAAGGTCTTAGTTTTACCTATCTTCAAAAAAAATTTACATAACATAACGATGATTTATTTCAACTCACAAATGAATAATGTTTTACATTTTGGATAAACAATCACTTGAGTGGTATGTTAGAAAAACATACTTGTGTCTCTTTCCAGAAAACGTGTTTAAACAGAAGATTTAAGATTTTCATATTTCTCATTGCTGATTGGAAGTGGTCCTAAAACGGTTAGAATTTTCTCGAAAATAAATCAGGCGAGGGTGATCTCTACTAACTTTATACTCCTCGACAGGTCTTAATTAAAAGGGACCTTTTTTATTATAGATCGTATCTAAGTGGACCTTCCATTTGCGGAATATTTCATTGGTAACACTGATTACTGCAGAAGGCGATGGTGTCTTTCTCGCTTCTTCGAAACAGTGAACACAATCTGTTGCACGTTATGCTCGGTATTTCTGGTTTATAGGGCCCATATTCTTATCACATTCAAAATAAAAAGGACCCCGCATGGAAAATATTACTTTTACTGTACTAAACAGTTTCTCTTGGTGAACAATATTATGAAAAAGCGAAAAAACGTAAAGTTCTTGGTTTGCACCGCGCATGAGTAGCAGAAAATTTCGCAACATGGAACAAACATTATCTGCACATTTCATAGCAACCGTTTCCGAATACATGAAGAATACACATTCTGCATTTGGGAGTATATGCATGTTGAATTCAAAAATGGAAACTTACCTCTTGTAATAGACTTCGTTCGTCAAAATGTTCGGAATTGCTAAATTTTTTGCAAAATCCATACATATGGCTTCCTTATCAATAGCAGCTGTTTAAGCCTTCTTAGCCTGCTTCTCCCTGCCGTAAAAATAGCAACCTTATCTTTATGTAATCTACCTTGAATTTCAATTGCATGAATTTTGGATTTAATTGACCATATTTCTTGCACAGACTTTATCCCATCTGTATCCAATGGGGTCGATTTGTATGTTTCCCTCGTTTGAATAGTCTCATACTTCTTTAATGTTTTTACCAAATATTCAATTTTCTTTTTAGTAATGCCATGCATAGGATAAAATTCTTTCTGCACATCAACACATCCTCTTCATAACTCTCACCCTGTATTTATAAGTTGCATCGTTGAACCTTGCTTCGGTTTCAGGTTTGCTAGGTCGCCTGCGTGAAACTGGCAAAACAGAAATCAACCCTGACAAGTAAGTATTTTGTTTATCATGAAAATCCATGAGATTAAACTCCCTCAATGTATTCCCTGTGCATCTGCGGGAACCGTGTCAAACCATCTTAACCTGTACTACAATCTTCGCCCATTTTGCGTTTTTTAGTCGTCTTTCTTGACGAACCGACGCATTACTCGCATTCACTTACGTTGTAACAAATTAATAATAAATAACGACTATCTGTAACGTACTATATTCACCACGACACTATCGTTTTATAAGATCTAGCCCGTTTTTCCCTATAAACGGATGGACTGAGCCCCTTCTTACCTAGTATGGGTTTTTAAATTATCCAATTTCTGTGTTATTGAGCTCGTTAATTCCCTAACTTGTTAGCTTAGCCGATTATTTCTGAGATTTCCATGTATATGGCGTTATAACCTCCAAAAGTAGTAAAAGTGGACTTAGCCCGTTCTTCCCGTGTACCCTTCAATTGTACTGGCGTACTGCTTTTAAGAGAAAGTGAATAAAAAATTTCACTAATGAACACTATATTGTTGTAGCAACACTATATAATTTTAAAGTTCTTACAAAATATAAATAGTAAGTACATTGTACAATATTTTGAAAACAGGTGCAGAAAAGTGAAATTTTTGAAAAAAAAAACTGATGAGTTGGAATTGGTAATCAAACCCGAATTCTACATTGTATTAAAAATTCCTCGAAGAATTCAAGCATACAAAAACTCAAAACCTAAAGGAATAAGTACAAATAGCGAAACAATATCAAAGACTTTGTTTCATTCTTTCGCCACTAATTCATATTTCTAACAGTACCTACTTTAAAAAAAACTTTTTGTTTCAAAATTTTCTACAGTACACATAATAAGTTTTGTTCATTATTATCTAAGAAAAAACAAAATATTTGATTTTCTGTTACCAAAAGTTATAATCCAACTTATCAAAATCAATTAAAGCATCTCTTACTCTTTGGTCAAACCTAGACCGATCCTTTAGCTCATATGTTATAGAACAATCTTCTTTATCAAAATCGTCATTTAAAGCATATGGAATTGTTTCAGATGTGTCTGTGTAAAAATATATTTTAGGAATAGCCGAAGTTAGACCAAGTATACTGAAGGTTTTGAGTTCATTTTGAAAAATGTTAAACGGTAGTAATTCTTCCGCATCACTGCCAAGTTCTTCTAAAAATGTTGATAACGAACGATAATATTCTATAATCAAATCGTTATAATGATTTCTCAAAATTTTATCTGAAGTTGAAAATATCAATGTTGACAAGTCAACAGCTGGTGATGCCAAACGTGATAGCTGCCAGTCAAGGATAGAAACCTCAATTGGAATATCTGATTCATCCTAAAACATAACATTGAATTTAAGTTAGTTTGCACTTATTTATTTATACTTCATATTTGAATAAAAAATTTGGAATTCCAGGATCAATATGACTTATCACTGTATATTGATTTATTGAATTAATTAATCTTTTCATTACGGGAACCATATTTTTACAGTAATATAATAACTTATCATACACTGATTTGTCACCAACCGGATCTAAAGATTTTAAAGCATTTTCCATACGATGCTTACAAACTATCTCCAAACCTTCCCAGTCAAAGTTTTGAAAAAAGTGATCATGTGTATTGTTTGCCAATTCCTGAAATACTTTGGGTCTTTGATCACGCATTGTTAAACTCAACGCATGTAAACGCGCATATTCCCTAATTACTATAACTATATGGTTATAGTCTAGTGGTTCTTCACGATGTCTTTGCTTAAATCCTATTTTTTTCAAATTTTTGAATACCAGCATTTCTAGAGTTTCAGTTTGAGGTTTATAAAATAGTGGATAGGATTTGAAAGGTTTTAACACTTTCTTTTCATCTTGAAAAATTTCGAATGTAGGGAATACCTTTGTGTAGAAATATATCTCTCTTACATAACAAGCTTTTATTGGAAATAGTGACTGTAGTGTTTTACTTAATGGAAGAACTTTGATCGTGAAATATGAAGTAGATTCTTTTCCTTCTATCCAAGTTACATCTGCATTTATTATTATTCCGCCAAAGCTTTTTAGTTTTTCAAGTCCTGGAGTTAACGTTATGGAATAATTACCGTTTATGTTTTCCAGTAATTCATTAATAATTTTGAATTGGTTATCTGATAAAAATTCTTTGTAGTTAGGCATCGTGTGTAGCTATAACTGAACAAAATATATTTTTTCTTTAAATATTCAGAGGAATTACAAAATGTCGGATTTACAACAAAACAAACATTAATCTACAAATATGCCTCAATTGGAATTAAATGCTTTAAGTTGATGT